>LOJH01021052.1:5528-20469 GCA_001685095.1 Ellobius talpinus | reverse complement strand
CCTTGCTCTCATCTCTGTCCTTCCTCCATCTCAATTATCCCATTCCCTCAAGTTTTCCTTCCCCTTCATCTTTTCTTCTCCTTTACCCCTTCTGCCCTCCCTTCTCCCCTCACCTCTATACTCCCAATTTTGTCAGGCGATCTCGTCTATTTCCCCTTTCCAGGTGTATCTATATATGTTTTTCTTAGGGTTCACCTTGTTACTTAGTTTCTCTAGGATCATGAACTATAGGCTCAATAGCCTTTGCTTTACAGCTAGTACCCACTTATGAGTGAGTACATATCATGTTCTTTCTGGATCTGGGTTACCTCACTCAGGATGGGTTTTTCTAGTTCCATTCATTTGCATGCAAATTTCAAGATGTCATTGATTTTTACCACTGAGTAGTACTCCATTGTGTAAATGTGCCACATTTTCCCATTCCCATATTTTTTTAAAAAAATACTTTTTAGTTTTTTTTGTTTGACCATTCCCTACATTTATTTAATGAATAGTAGTTGTTTTCTACCCTTTCCCCCTTATTCATATTCTTCCTTTCTGGCTAAAACCCTCTTCTCATCAAATCTACTTATTACTTTCATTTTGTGTGTGTGTGTGTGTGTGTGTGTGTGTGTGTGTGTGTTCCACTGAGTTTAATTAGAGTTTCTAATTTCTAGATTTTAATCATTGACTTCCTGTTCAATTACATATGGTCACAGTCTGTACCCTGTATGATTTAGTATTTGCTAGTTTTTTCAAGCTTTCTTAGTTGGCTTCTGATATGTAACCTTAGGTATGTCAAATTGTTTGGCTGTCTTGCATGCCCTTAATATTTTATATTTGCTTATTCTCCATATTGGAGTGGAGTGTTGAAGCTTGCAGATGTAAATATAGATGTGTCTCATCTCAGTTTTATTATTATGCAACTCCATTATTTAGCATATACTCATTTAGAATAATGCTCAGCCGTGGGTGCAGGGATTCTATGAGTGTGCCACCACATCTGGTACTACAATAAAACTTGCTTTCTTTTATTTTTTTCCAGATTAAAATTATGTTTATCCTTAATTTTTCTTTTATCATTTAAAATTTTTTGCCGCTTTTGTTGCTTGGATGCATTGGCTTTGACAATGAGGTTCATTTTGATCCTTGTTGCGCTGTAATATGGAATATTTCTTTCTCCACTGGCTATTTTTTAATTCTTTATTACAATAGTTTGAGCCATTCATTAGATTATTATTATCTTAGTGTGGTTTTTAAATTTAATTTTATTTATTTATTTTTATCCCACTGTTTTAACCCAAAATTGAAACAGTTTTTATGTATGGTGAGAGAATTTAGAGAATTATTTCTTCAAATGTTCTTCCCCCTTTAAATATTTTATCCCATCCATACCAGAGGCTTTTATACTTGATTCAAAATAATAAACACAAAGAAATATTGATGATGTTTTGTGACACGTTGCTTGTTTTAAGAGGTAATAATAAAACATTTTATTATTACTTAATATTTGTTTATAAATTGCTTTAGCATATATTTAATATAGTTTTCAGAAAGTTTTGAAAGTAATTGAAGGTGACAGACACCAAGAAAATGTTGACAATATACAGTAATAAGATCTATAATTGGAGTTTCAATTTTGCACTATGGGAAAGCATCAAATGGAGCACCTGCTATACGTGGGTGACCCATCAGAGAAAAGTAGTGACATTTCATCTGGGTATTAAGAATGATCATAAGTATGCTTGCTTGAGAAAGGAGGACGAGATTTGTCATAGACAAAGTAGAGCCCTGGAATGATTGCAAGACCAGCTTTGCTCCTTGAGAAATTATGAGCCATTTACTGTTACAGAAGTTGGCTTGTGAAGAAAGCAATGCTTGTCAAGAGGCTCCAGATTATGGATGTCTTTGTCCATTAGCCTAACAAGTGAGGATTTGAAACAAAAGTTGAAATTTGGCTTTCTTTTTATGGGAAATTATTTTATATGAGTGCTAACAGGATAAAGACTCAAAGAAGCAGATAGTCATTTTTTTAAAGCAACTTAATCATGAGCATTCTGTCCTGCTCCCAGTTTTCCCAATCTGTCCCAGTTTCACATGGACAAGTAACTGCTCAGTAGGCATTTTGGGACATCTTTTCATGCTCCAAGTGAGAAAATGTAGCAGATCAACTGGAGAACTGCTTGAATCTTACTCACATGGTCACGTGGGACAGATCTTAGCATCTTGCACTTCAGATATTTGAGGTACAGGTATGGTAACCCCTCATTTAAAAAAATTACTTAATTTTCTGAACAATGAGGGATGTTCTAAAGCTAGCATTGATTCTTGCCAAGGATTACCTAGGGAAATAGATTTACCCACACCAGTTTCTATGCTTTTAAGTAGATAATTTAGAGAAGAATAAAAAAATCCTGAAAATTAATGGCAATTTTGAAATAGAATATTTTGTCAAAATCAAATTCATTTCATTAAATGCTTGAGAAGAATGCAACGAGGAAATGAGGTATGAATAACTGTAAGATGGGACAATTACCACCTCAGAAACAATATATTTGTGAAGTTAATTCCTCTTGAACATGAACAATCCCCTTACACTTGACCCCTTTCTATTGCCTCTCCCATGCTTGAACTCTCCTTGAACTTTGAAGATCCATCTTGAGGGTATGATATGGCTATCTCTTTTGCATCTGGTTATTTTAGCTCCAATTTGCAGCCCTAAAATGGCAATTATGGTGATATATTGCTCAAGTCACCCGGCATGGATTAGTATCAGGATCAGCACATTTATGCACAGGAGTAGAGAATGGGCACTGTGGCTATGATTTTAAATGACTTGATTAATTCCGAAACAACATTTCAGAGTCCATTAGGTCCAGCAGGTGTTGGGGTGCAGACTGTGTTTTCCCCTAAGCAGCATATTCGATTGAAGTACCCAAGTATTTTGGATTTCCATGTTACGTTTCCTAAGGAAGTTTCTGTTCATTCTGCTAACTCCGTCTAATGCCCACCACCTTTTAAAGAGACCCTCAACTTGTTTAGCCCCAATCTGTCCCCTTTGTCTGTTACTTACACAATGTATTCTGCTCTTGTTGAAAAATTAATTTGCATGACAGAACTCCAAGTACCCCACTGGTAAAAGCCCCGACCACTCAGGTCAAAATCAGGCCAATTGTGCTGTTTATCCTGAGGACCATTTCATCAGCAGCTTGTGTCAAGGTTAGAAAAGTGTCCACTTAAAGCCTTGTTTCAATGCTTTCTTTTACTACCCAGAAGACATGGCATGACACTGTGCACCTCCCCTCTGCCCTCCGCTCCATCTGGATGTCACCATTCTAATAAAAATGTTTAGAGACAGGTGTTGCATTTAAAGTCTTTGGAGTATTAAAACCTTAGATTCTTTGTTGGTTTTCATGGATTCTAAGGTGACTTCCTTTGAAAGATTCTTACAATAGGCCTTTCATGCTTCATTAGTTTCAATTCTTTACAACACAAAGAAACTTCTAATGGGTATATAGTAGAACATTTGTAGAGTAATCTCAAAACATGACTCTGTGAATTGCCCTGTTGTTTGAATCCCTTGTATAATGTGTGTGTGTCCACCACAGTATGTATCACCATGTGCTCCAGTAGTTTGTGTGTTATTATGTTTATTTTCCTCAAGAATCACATCTCATTCTGTCTTTATGCCTATGGCACACTTATCCATCATCCAGGCATCTATTTAAAAAAGTTAGAACCTTTTTATTACTGTTTTTAGATCCTATATTAATATTTATCTAAATACTTTTAATCACATATACTAACATGTTCTTGGCAACTAAACAAAAGACAAATCACACAGTTTTAGTCACTTGCAGTTAATCCTGTCTTTACAAGAACACGATGTAATGAGAATATGGGACGGGTATAAAAACTATAGAAATAGGAAGAACATTTGTTCACCAGGATCAGCCTTTTCACTATTATCTGAGCAACCCAAAGATGCCATATAACCGCTCTTATTATCAAAATAGAGGTATTTGTTTTTGTTATTATTTATTAATTATAGATATGTTGAAACAGCTTTAATAAATGAAACAATGTTAACACATTTTGCAACCGGACAAAACTATTGAGATGATGACAATGGGAAGTATATGTTTATGTTTCAAATATGATATGTCTGGGAATAATATTGTCAATCACAAGAAAATCGTTATGAGATAGTGATAGGTCTTCCCAGAACCACTTCTCTGCTTTGCAGGAGAACCTGCTAAAGAGGTTCTTGAACACGCATCCTGCAGACAAGCTATTTATCTCTGAATCACAAGAAATTAGACAGTGTTGAGTTGCACATATTCCCTCCTCCCCACCTTATCAGTTACATCATCCAGTCTTCCCATGAGAGGAAGGAGCTTAGGGGGATGCTGTAATACTTCTCTCCTGCTTTGCTGTCTGGGGAATAGAGTTGAAATTCCTTAAGTTGATGCGAACAAGAAGAGTGAGTCTGTGTCCCACAGTACATTCTCACCATCTGTTACTTCTTGCCCAACTCTTCCACAATAGACACTCTGACTGTTGGAGGTAGGGATGTTACCTGAACACCCTCAAACAGGAAGACCTTGTCTGACTACCTGTATCTCCTGAAACTCCCGCATTGCCCATGAAGTATGCTCACAATGTCTATGTAAAGGAAGCATGAAGTTGCTCAAAGCTTTCACCCTTTCCGGAATGTTTTCTTTATCTCTTTGTTCATTCCAGAAACCAAAGGTTGTTGGTTTTAAATAGTAGATGATCATGTATTTCAAATACCATAATAAATGCCATTTATTAAGCTGATCACTCACTGATGAAATGGAAGAAAATTATCAATGTTTTGTGCATGATATTTTACAAGTTCCATCACTTTGGATATTGTTTGACTTTTTATAGGAAATACATAGGTAGAGAAAAAGCAAACTAAATTTCAAAAACCTGGCTAAACAGCTAGTATATGAAGCCATTATGCCAGGGGCTGTAGAGCAAGAAAAAAGACTAAGACATAAATGGTTTCTATACATGTATCTAAACAAGTTCATCCGTACACAAATGCTTCCTATACACTGTATCTGAACAAGTTCACCAAGACATAAATGGTTTCTATACATGTATCTAAACAAGTTCATCTGTACACAAATGCTTCCTATACACTGTATCTGAACAAGTTCACTCAAACATAAAGGCATCCTATATATTGTATCTGAACAAGTTCTCCCAGACATAAATGCCTCCTATACACTGCATCTGAACACGTTCACCCACAGACATTTATGTCATGGTAAAAATATATTGAAATAAGTTCCAATCCTTAGAGGCCAAAGACAGAACTCAGAGACTAAAACAAAAGGAGGACTGAAGCCTGAACTGGGCAGCTTAAAACTAAAGGAAAGGAAAGGGACCCACAATGCTAAAGACAAGGATTCTCTCGGGTTGGGGGGGGCTGAATAGACTGACACACAGAGTCTGTTGAAGTGTTACACAGCAGGGCCAACAGCACAGAACCTTCATTTCCTGAGGAAACTTTGAATAGATCAATTCTGCTTTTAGCTGGAGTGTGTGGGAGGTAAGAGGAGGACATACTCTTAACAGATTATTAATATTTCATCCCAAGTTTTAAGTTGGAACAATAGGTTCCTTGTCCAGACTTATTCTAAGTAAGTGAGGGTCTCCACAATTTGAAACCTGAACATCTTTATGCCACAGGGTATGTTATACTACACACAGCATCATTTCTAAACTTAAAGACATGATTCTTTAAACAACATTGAAATTCTCATCATTTTTCCTGTTCGAAAAGAACTGAATTCCGTAATGAAAATATCCAGCAGGAGTCCAGCCTGCCCAGAAGTTGTCAGCTGCCCGCAAATAAATGCTAGGTACGTTTTCATTTGCAGCATAAACTTTCTTAGTTCCTAACTCACTACAGAAAATTTAAAAGTTTGAAATAGATTTGTTCTTAATGAAAGTCTCTCACCTATTTCAGCAGTGTCTTCTCAAGTCCCTTCTAACCACATGGAGCTTCTTCCTTCTGGATCAACCCATAGGTTTTCCATTGTTACTGACCGGCTAGCTCTTCTGTTGAGAAAAATAATATAAAAAATACAGTACCTTACAACTTCCCTCCATAGTCTTGTTTTTGACCTTCAAATAGCTTGTTCAGAGCTAAGATATGCTCTTCTGTAGATTTAATTCCTCTGTAATTTGTATTCACTGTAATTTAATTTGTATTCACTGTATAGCCTTGACTATGATGCTAGCCTGTTTTCCTTCAGTTCTTGTCTGGGTGGAGAGAGGTGATAAGGTGGGAGGAGACAGGAACTCAGTCTCTTTTTGGCTGGGAAGTTGAGAGGTAAGATGGCTGTGGTTTGGCTCTTTCATCTCTCTGGTCTTTCAGCATTTCCCCCAATATCTGACTCTGGGCTTTTATTATTAAGACCTGTTAGATATCATGCTACAGTTCACTCATGTTCCCAACCTTCAGTCATTCTTGGCATGTTTTTCAACGGATGTTTCAAGGATAACCTTTGTCATATGTAGTAATTTCCTTAATATTGATATCTCCTCTCCACTCTCCCATATCAATACTTTTTATGCACTTCTCATTTCACACAGAAACATTTTCAGGTGACTTTAGAGGCTGAGGGGTGGACTTTGGATGAGGTGAGTGCACACAGTTTAAGGTTTGAGAGGGGATCAGAGGAAGATTTTAAAGTGGATTGTGCTATGGCATTGTTATGGGCCCTTTTCTCATCACACAGTTTCTGAGTGGGCAGAAAACACCATTAGCCCACTTTCTTAACATGCAGTGGCTAGTGAATATAAAGTAGTAAATATGTCTATCATATTTTATGTAGCTACCTACTCCTGTATCTTATAGGCAAACTTTTGGTGGCTCAAAGCAGGAAAACACTTCAAAGAATTGTTGTCAATATTTTCTCTATGGTAAAACAATATTTTCTCTTGTTCTGAGCTTCTCTTGTTGAAGTTCTGAAGCCGTGCTTACTCATTGTTCAGGAATGGACAGAGAATACAAGATGAAAAATGAAAGCAATGGACAATGGATACATGAACACATTTATCATGAACTTGCCTTTGCTTGAGAGTTGAAACACAAACACTAATTATTACCCAGAAACAAACACTTAATTGACAGAAAAGAAACTGAGACTCTGACTTGTAATTGAAATTATCTTGCCCTTTGAGATTACTTTTCCTTATGGGTTTTGAATCATGACAGGAGGGAGAGAGGTATAAAAGAAAGTGAACAGGTGTTCTAACAAGTTTAGGAAAACATTTGTATGAATGGAGGTAAAGTGTGGGTCCTGCCTAGAGTCAGCAGAGGGTTGGATGTCAGTCTGAATGGGCATTTGCATCTTAACACAAGAATCCTGCATTAGAACTCCCTAGCTGATGTCTTTCTCACATACCAGGTACTTGTTAAACATGTGTGTCTGTAGAAAATGGGTACCAGAACTTTTGAGTCTCTCAAAAGAGGTAGAACAGAAGACATGGTGTGATGTGCCACAAAGGGACCTTCTTTTCAAGTCTGTGCTGAATGCCCCAGGCCACCCCACCATCTTGTCAACCTCCAGCTCTTTAGACACCATCTGACTCTGCTGGCGTCCATAATAAATGAGGAGGAGGGGTGACATCCCATTCTCTGCCGCAGAGCTGAGAATTCCCACTGAAAACTTAGAAAGAAGAATCTGACTCAAACCCATTGCCTTTATTCACATTTCTCTCTGCTAAACACTGAAGTGATGGATTTTAAACACTGGATATCCAAGAAGGACACAAAAATCAGCACACAGATATACAAATCCTTATTTTATCCTCACTGTAAATTCTACTTTCTTAGAATTTCCTTTTTCTCCTGGTGGCAGCATAAAGGCAGTTAAAGAGACTTTGGGTAACATTCCCTTTGTTTAATGAAGCTTGGAGTTATGGGCAAGTGCCTTGAACTGCCGTTATTTTCTGCATGAGTGAATAAGGGCTGAGGGTCCAGATCTGCGCAAAGAGTTTTATTGCAAATAGGCACATTGATCATCCATAATCAGACCTACCAGGTCAGCAGTGCTGTGGAGGCGGCAGACTGAAAAAGCTGACCAAGAGAGTGAGGGAGCTCGTATATTAGCACCATGGTCAAGCAGCCTGAGTTTTCTTTTCTACCACGGTGGTCTTTTTTGCTTTCATCTGATAGAAAGGGAGTGAGAAGCAAACACATTTGAATCTCATCCTGTCCAGCCAATAACTGGTCGTCTGAGGGTTCTCCATGTTTTTGGAACTCTGCTTCTAAAATAGGTGCGTTCCCGCGATGCAGGCTTGTGCTTTGTGTCTCTGTTGCCACACTATTGAGAGCACCGTGGAGTCGCTTCATCGTCAAGAGCTCTTTTGATTTCCCATTTGCTCATTCACAGTCACATTTGGACAAGACTATGAGAGAGGCTCTTGTTGGAAGCCTCAGTGCAATTGTGAAAACAATTTTTTGTTCATCATTTGAAATACATTTTTAATATGCTCAAATTTCATTCAAATTCAGCTTTGTGTAGATTGTTGTGCTTGCGGAAGCCTCATGAGCATGCTACGATTATAATGAGGTGGGAAGATGTTTTCTCAGGGCTGTGTGTGTAGGCACTGGATCATCAGCACCACTCAGGGATAAAGGAGTTGAGAGCGCTGCATCTTAAGCTGTAGGTTTGGAAGACCTGGAAGACACGCACCCTTAGGTTTTTGACCTATTGAGTCTTTGATAGAGAGGAACACATAGGGGGGAGAATTTTCCGTCTTCAACACATACTGCAATTGAACTGGCAGGGATATAATATTTGAGCAGAGCTTGAATTAAAAAGGAGGGATTCTTGTTTTGTTGTTTTTTTTTGTAGATTAAACAGCCTATGTTGAAATCGTAATTTGATCCTAAATTTACATGAAAATGATACTGCTAACCCACAGTACAGTGAGTGTCTTAGGGTTTCTATTGCTGTGATTAAAACCATGACCAAAAGCAACCTGGGGATGAGAAGGGTTTATTTCACATTACAGCTCTCATATCTTGCTCCATCACCAAGGAAAGTCAGGGTAGAAACTCAAGGTGAAAACCTGGAGGCAAGAACTGAAGCTGAAGCCTTGGAGGAACGCTGCCTCCTGCCTTCCTTCCCATGGCTTGCTCAGTTTATTTTCTTAGACGTATTCACCCATGTCTGCTCAGTTGACCTCACGACTTATACCAAGCAATGCCAGATGGTTGGCAAGACGGAGGCATTTACTGACTGATGTGGATGATGACTCCCTTAATGTTTAGTATCCCCTGATAATCAGCCATGCTGAGGGAGCAGAGGATGCACCGAAGGGTTAAGAAGGAAAATAGAACCAGCTTGTCAACTGCTTCTTCAGACTTGACACTACTGTTGACATTTAACTAAGACCATGATTCTCCTCCCATATGGAGAAATGAGTAATAATTTGTATTTTAAAATAAGCAAATGTGTACACCTTAAATATGGAAGCAGCTCTTGCTTTTTCCATACACAAACAAAATGATGCTAAAATCATCAAAGCCTAGGACGCTTTGATTAGTAATTTTTCATTTAGCTTAGTCAATACTTAAGATGACAGTAATTTTATGTAAGTCATTAAATAGAGAAAGGTGAACCTTTGGATCTTTGAAGTAAAATGAATTTTGTGGCTTTGTTTCTCATTTCATAACTAAATAATCTTAAGACTGAGACTGGCTAAGTGTGAATACATACTGCAACCTCTAACAGGCTTTCTCTTGGGCCACCAGTCATCTCCCAAATCATGACATGGAGACTCATTAAATGCTTATCTTATGCTCTTTTCTTGCTAGCTCCTACAACTTATATTAACCTATTTCTCTTCAACTATGTTTTGCCTCAGGGATTTTTTTTTATCTTTCTTTTTATTTTCTATGTCTAACTCCATGTCTGATTGGCTGGCAACTGCCTGGCTGACTAGCTCCAGGAGTGTCCCTCTCTTTCTCCCCCATTCTCTCTTCTTATTCTCTGTCTCTTGTTTTCTCTCTTCCTACTTATTCTGTTTGCCCTCCAGCCCTGTCTATCCCTCTACTGCCTGGCTATTGACCATATAGCTTTTTATTAGACCAATCAGGTGTCTTAGGTTGGCAAGGTGAAACAGCAGCACATCTTGATGTAATTAAACAAATGCAGCATAAACAAATGTACCACACCTTTACATAGCTAAATAATATTCTGCTAAACTCTCAACCACTAAAATATGCATAATAAATATAAAAGTAAAGCAAGGTATCATAATAATATTTTAAAGTGTATGGTTAATATACTAAAACTCACCAAAAGAACATAAAGTTACGATAGATAGGAAGAGAACTGAGTGAGAAAATTCAAGCATTTAGAGAAAGTCAAATTATATATACAACAACTATATCAATAATTATATTAAACATAAAAGTTTCCATTCAGAATTTATATCTTTCTTAATTCTATTTTCAGACCCTGTACTGACTTACTTATTTAGTTCACTTATTTGTTTTTGAGTTTTGGAATTCACCCAAGACTTTGTGTCTTCTTTGAATTCTTTGAACATACTTACAAATGTTCTTCTGAATTCTTTGTTTAGTGTTTTATCTAGTTCATTCTCATTTATTGTGGGATTAGTAAATTTGGAAATGTGATTTGAACTGTTTCCCTTTTTGGTGCTTTTCCATTAGAACTTGTACGACTCATATGAGAACATTAGCTGGATTCATTTTTATTATTTTGAGACAGCATCTTACAATGTAGCTCTGGCTTTTGTGGAATTCACTGTGTTGGCTAGTCTTACATTTATATATTTTCACCTGCCTCTATTTCCGTGTGACAAAAGGCATGTACCATCATATGTAGATAAGGAATTATTTATCAGTTACTCTTATTCTTTTAATGGAAGTGTTTGCAATGCCCAGGAGCAACTCATCTCTAACATGGAGGAGGTGTTTTATTTTTTTTCTCTGTTGTAACATAAGGGGTCTATATTGGCAATTATATCCTCAGTCCAGATGTTCAGAATACCAAGTTCAATCTCTAATATTGCCCTGAGCGTAGAAAACTATCTGAAATAAAATCCAACCACTCTTAAAGTGGTAGGCCAAGTATAAAGTGTATTACCAGTCAAATAAAAGCAACTACACAGTCAACTGCAATCACTTTGACAGCATTTGTGAGCTAAGACATTAGTTGCTGTGCTTACGAGTGAAAAGGGGAAAAGCAAACAATCAGACTGGTGATGAGTATTGATGTGATAGAGATGTAAAATAGTGAAAAGCTGTAAGAGGCTACAGCAGGACAAACGGGTGATGAGGAAGCTCTGGCTACAGGTAGAGTAAAGAGAGGTGAAGAGATGCAATCAGATAATGTAAAACAATATCATCTCCCAGAAGTCTGAGACAGGGCAATCCTCCAAGGCCGACTAGCCTTGTTCTCTGTGAAAACCTAACACCATGAACATGAAGAAGAAAAGAGTGGGGAGCTAGCAAAAGGAGGAAACGGAAGATCCAGGATTAGAACACAGCAAGGCAGAGTTGGGCTAATGCGTAGTCTCTGGTATTAGGTAAAGGAGGGGTGGGAGCAAAGCGAGAGAACTGGTGGGAGCAGAGACCACCTGATGCTGGGTCCAGCCTGGACTCTAGGCATGCCATCTTGGGCTCCCAGCTTCCAGTCCTACTCCTGGGTATTTATTCTTTTACACAGTCAACTCATTGGTCGGGCTGTGAGTGCTGCTCTGTCCAGGACTTCCTCATGTTCAGTGTCTTTAACCTCTGTCTGCCATGAACGGGTTTCAACTTTACTAAATATTCTTATGTGGTTATGATACTAAATTTCTTCCTCACAGTCTAGAGGTACCAGCCAAATTTTAGTGTATAGCCCACATGTAACACTTGTTCTGAGTTTTCTAAGTGTGTGATTCATGAGGGTCAGAGGTGGCTGAGTCACCAACTCAGTAACTCAGTAGGAATCTTGAAAATGACTTTTAGGGATTGACGTGATGGTTCAGAGGTTAAGAGTATACACCCTTCTTGTAGAGAAGCTCGGTTTGTGTCCCAGCACCTACATCAGATGGCTTAAAACTGCCTGTAACATCAGCTCCTTGGGAACTCGATGCCTTTGGCTTCTGTAGGCATCCATATTGATGTGTAAAAAGCCACAGAAACACACATGCCTGCACCTGCATACACACACACACACACACACACACACACACACACCCCTTTTTAAGAATGACATCTAGCCACTGTTGACTGAGTGCTCAGGAGGAGCTTTGTTTGCCACCTCTGCCAGTGCTGATTGTACCATTGTCTTTTCTTCTTTTTAAAATGTCTGTTCCATTTAGGGAAATAAGGAACACTTATGGCTTCTCAGACATGGTGTTATTTTACCTTCCCTCCTCCCTCCCTCTCCTTTTATATTGACCTCCTGTCCCTGTCCCTTGTTAAGAGTCCTCACTGCCAGTTTTACCCATATCCCTCTTTGAATCACTTGTATCCTGCTATTCCCCTCTCTCTACAAGTCTATGTGTATCCATATATTCATATACAATTTAAATGGGAATTTCCCACTTGGGCTGACAGTGTTTCCCACAAGAGTCTTAGACAAGCAACAAAAACTCTAAAGAGAGAAACCATTTGCATGAGAAACTCCCTTTTGAGTTGTTTATCAGAGATTCCCAAATCAATATAGGCCATTCCCGTTGCCCTTGGTTGTTTTTCAGAGGTTGAAGGTAGGTTTCTGTGGCTGAAGACAGCATGTCCTTTAGACGGAAGACCTGGTGAACTTGAGTTGGATATGGCTCAAACTATCATTCATAATGACTGGCCTTTATAATTCTAAAAGGTGCAATGCAAATGGCCAAGGGATGGAAACAATCCATATTTCCACCCAGCCTAGAAATTACAGAATTGCAACGATGACGAGCATGGTGATGACAGCCCGAAGTGTGCAATAGTAGCATTTATATCTCAGTTGTAAACACCAGCCCTCTTAGTGGACATAAGGGCCCCTCAACAAGAATGAAGTCTTATCTGGTACTGGAATCCTAGCCATCTCCCTGGAATTAGGGAGGCCATGGATCTTAGAGGAGAACTTACCATTGCCAGTTTACTAAATTAGCATCTTTTCTAACTGGATCAACATTTACCCTCCTGCCCATGAGTAAGTGTAGCTCTCACTAAATGTCTGTAACAGATGGAGGCCATTACAGAAAACCACAACTAGTCAAAATGCAGAGAACAAGTGATGGGGGGGTCCATTCCCAGTTGATATGTCTCCTATACCCAAGGCTTGGGGGGGGGGAGTTCGTCATGGAAGTGGGAAAAGGAAGATCGTAGGAGCCAGAGGGCTATGAAATCTCCTGTGAGTTTGCATTTTCCTTAAATGAAAGGTAAGTTTCATTCATGATATTTCAATAATAGGGCTGCCTAACCAAGACCTGAACAATGACACCACCAATAGACACGCTAACATGGAAGGGGGAAAATCTCATGGGGCCCCATCCAGACATGAAGAGCTACAGGCAGTTAAGGAGTGTTGAGGGCAGAAGAAATCTTCGTGGAGAAATAGTCTTGCCCTATAGAGGAGTCCCCTAATTGATTATCCAATACCAAAGGTTCAGTGTTGAAAATATATATACACAAAGGTAACACTAAATGGACTGAGCAGTTGGTATATCTACCGGTCTGTCGGTCCATCTGTCAGTCCATCCGTCTGTCTGTCTGTCTGTGTATAACAATAACCAAAAAAAATCCATGATTCCCAGTGGGAATGGGGATGTGTAATAGGAGGAATGGGGGGAAGAAGAATGGAAAGTCCATATTTTAATTTCTAGAAATGAAGAAATAAATCTATCTGTTGCTGAAAGCATGTGATGCTTTTCTGAGTATCTCTCTGAACCCTAGCTCCTGCTCTCTACTGGGCTGACTTTCCCTGGGAGAGCCGAGCTCCATAAATTTCACCAAGGCTTCCTGGTGGAACGCTGGACTTTCTCCTGTTCCGCTTCATAAAGTTTCCCATTTTCCTTCGCTATCACACCCAGAGACCTTTGCCCAGCATCCACCTCTTCTGATAGCTGTTATCCAGCTTTCCCAGATTCGTTCCTGGACATCTAAGCAGACCGTGCCTGTGTGTAATCCGCCAGCTTCTATTATTCTACTTAGTTTTTTAAAAAAAATATTTGACATTTTCCTGACTACACGCCTCCTGTGTACACTCTCCTGCGTGGCTTAGGTTTTGATGTTCTATTTCACTGCTTTCCTACCATTCAAGCCTGTCTACTTTCCTTTCTTTAATGTATTCAACAGTTATGTCCAATAACAATTTTTATTTTCTTTTCCAAATCACTTTATATTTACTCTTTTTTCCCTGTTATATCAGAAACTTTGGGACAAGAGTGAGATGACCACAAACACTGACTTTCCCATCTTGATGCAACCTCAAATTCATTACTTAACTGTTGCATCTCCTTGAAATTTCATGCTAATAAATAATTTTATGATTCTATGTAATCCAAAACATTTTGAGGAGTTGGAGATATGGCTCTGTAGTTAAGAGCACATACTGCTCTTATAGTGGCTCTTGGGGAAGACTTGAATTTGTTTCCCAGCACCCACATCAAGTGGCTCACACCTGCTGCCAACTCCACTTCCAAGGGGGTTGAACGTCTTTGGCCTTCTTGGTATCTGAACTCATGTGCGTGTGCACACATGCGCACACACACAACCACAAACACACAGCAAGTGAGAGAGAGAGAGATGGAGAGAGAAGCATGCATGCACACATATATAAAATAATCTTAATAAAGAACATTTTGAGTTATTTTTTAAAAGGAGGTCAAATCAAGAAACTTGTAATTAACATAAAGGTATTAGAATGTAATTGTCCAGGCCACAGTTTATATTAACTAGCTGATTCCT
>LOJH01021051.1:0-18135 GCA_001685095.1 Ellobius talpinus | reverse complement strand
ATCTATCTATCTATCTATCTATCTATCTATCTATCCATCCATCCATCCATCGTTAAATCAGATCATGCACATATGAGCAATCATGATATACTTGTCTTTTTGAATCATATTTAATTTTGTTTGCAAAAATTCTTCAATTCTATCAGTTTATATCATTGTAAATGATTAATAACTATATGTGTTCCTATTCTATAACACTTTGTAAGTGCAGCATCTATTTTTGAAAGGATTCTGTACAGAGTATAAGAAAAATCTAAGGTGTAAAGGATTGGGACAAGCTGCTAGAATATCAGGCAAGATTATAAGGGTGTTAAGATTTTTAAAAACAAGTTATGATAGTAACACCATTTTTCTTTTTTATGTGGATGATTCTATTAATTCTTACATTAATTCTTAATTAATTTTGGATTGGTTGCCATTTTTTTAATACACACCATACTGGCCAAGGCTGTAAAATCCCTGAGACACATACTATTAGATAAAACTATTAGGATCTATCTAAAACTTATTAAACCATAGTTAAAGTATATCTTTCTTGAATCAGGAACACTGCCACATAGGAGAAACTTTAAGTTCCCTTCCAAACCTGTAAAAGTGTGAAATCAGAATTTTCTGTAAAATAAGATATATAAAAAGGAGCTGGGAGGTGTTGGTACATGCCTTTCTACCATTACTCCAGGAGAAAGATGCAAGCAGAACTCTGTGAGTTTGAGGCCAGCCTGGTCTACAGAGTAGGACAGCCAGAGATACACAGAAAATCCCTGTCTCAAAAAAGAAAACAAAACAAAACAAAAGATATATAAAAAGTTCTTTCCATTCTGAAACAAATGCTTGGGGAAGCAAATAATTCCTATAGGCCCAAGGTCTCATATCAAACATTTATAATATATATAACACCATACAAAAGTACATAGCAATCAAGTGTGCTGGCTAGTTCTTACATCAATTTCACACAAACTAGAGTCATCTGAGAAGGAATCTCAATTGCAAATATTAGTCCATAAAACCAGACTGTAGGCAAGACCATAGGGTATTTTATTAATTAGTAATTGATAGAGTAGGGCCTAGATCATTTTGTTTGGAGACACTCCTGTCAGGTAGTACTCGATTCAATAAAAGGAGGTTTTGAAAACTTTAAGGAACAAGCCAGTAAGCAGCACTCCTCCATGGTCTCTTCATCAGCTTTTACCCTCCAGGTTCCTGACTTGTTTTAGTTCCTCCCTTGTCTTCCATGAACAGACTGTGATCCAGAATATGTATGTTGAATAAACTATTTCTTCCCTAAGCTGATTTTCACCAAAGCATTTTATCATAACAGTATAAATGCAAACTAATACAGAAATTCTTACTAGAAATGAGGTATAGTATTGATATACCTGACCATTTGTTTTGGGGAGGACTGTAGAAAAACTTTGGAGCTTCACAAGTGTTGCAGGGCCCAGAGGCTTATTCTGTAGAATGTTAGAAGATAGGCATAATATTGACATCAAGTTAGACAAAAAAAGGGGGGGCGGCACTGGACTGTGAAGTTTCAGAGGGAAGGAAAATTCTATCAGGTCATTTGTATGTTATTTTTTGTTAAGAATTTGTGGTGTCTGGTCATCTGGAGCTGTAGTCACTGCAATTAAAAGTGACCAGCATCATTGAAGTGAAACTGTTGCTTTAATGGTATAATTGATGAACGTCAGTTGGAGGTGAGAAATTAGCAATGATTACACAGATAAGAACATCATTAAGTGTGGTGATCCCACAAGTATTATACAGTAAATGCACAGCTGACAGATCTATTCGACTAATACATGGGAAGTATATATGTGCACATCTACTTGGAGTAAACCATTTTTATGTAACTACGGGGACACCTGTTTTTTTTCTTTTTTGATAAATCACTGTCAATTCTGTAGAAATATTGTGAATCCATGGCATTTCTCCCTTCTGTAGAATTTCAGCAGGGTATAAACCTCTTTTCCTGTAAGGGCAACCAGATACCACCCCCGACACCATGAATCCATGGTGTGAAAAGGATTCAGTCAAACCTTTGTTCTCACAGCCAAAATCTGCTCCCCCACAAACTTTCTTTATTGACAGAACTCATGGATAAGAAAGGAACCTCATGCAGGAGTCAATATGTCTGCTCTAACATCAAACTCAGAAAGGTATAATCTATTGTACCTTCACTCTAATCTAACATGTTATTAATATTCTGTATTTATCCTTTACTTTGGTTTCAGCTAAAATTGGATCATAGTCCAAGAAATTAACTGTTTATAGAGGAAAAGGCCATGAGTCACTAAAACTAACTCCAGAGGAAAAAATGCTCACTTGGACACCCTGCTGGAGTCAAAAGCAAAGTCCATATAACTGATTCCTTTTAATTTTACCAGCTAGATGATAAAGCAAATCAAGCTACAATAGCTACCAATGCTGTGCTCCTAGTCATGCACTCTCTGAGATTTAAAGTAACTCCTTGCCAGATCCACCAGTTTTTGTGACTGTGAAAATGCATGCTTCATACTATCATTACCACCTATGGGACTGTTAAATTGTCTGTATGCCTATATAAACTGAAAGCTTTGTGGAGATGTTGCTTCTTCTCAGTTCTTCTTCATTCCAGGGAATAAAGAACATGTAACTGTAATGTATGTGAGTTGATTGGTATTATTTATAAAGTAATAACAAAGAAAAAATAAACATTACTAAAGCTTAAATCACACACAAAACTTCACACATTAATTTTGGAAGACATAAACATCCGACTCTCCTCAATGGACAGGCCAGACAAAAAATAGAGAAATAATGGAACTAACAGATGTTATGACACAAACAAACCTAACAGATAGCTACAAAACATTTCTTCTAAACACAAAAATATAAAACTTCATCTCATCACTTCATGGAACAATATCCAAAACTGAACAAAAACTCAGCCACAAAGAAAATTTCAATAGATACAAGAAAATTAAAATAAACCCCTGTGCTTTATCAGGGCACCCCAGAATAAGCTGGATTTCAACAACAACAGAAACAGAAGAAAATCTACAAACTCGTGGAAACTAAACAACTCTCTACTGAAACACCACGGGATCATGGAAAAAATAAAAATTTAAAAACTTCCTAGAATTCAGTGAAAATGAATATATACCACACACAAATTTATGGGACACAATGAAAGCAGGAACATTCATAGCACTGAGTGTCTTGTTTTGTTGATATGCATGGGTGCCCTGCCATTTCTCAACAGAAACAGAGGAGGACTAGATTTGGGACACAGATGGGAAGTGGAAGGAGGTAAAGTGAGGAGAGAAGAGAGGTGAAACTGTGGGCAGAATATAAAATAAATAAATTAATGAACGTAAAATAAAAAGGAAAACAAATTAAAGAGACTTCATACTAGTGGCCTAACAGTACACCTAAAAGCTCTAGAACAAAAAAGAGGTAAACACTTCCAAGGGGAGTAGGAAGGAAGAAATAATCAAACTGAGGGCCAAAATCAATAAAATAGAAATCAAAAGAGCAATATAAAGTATCAATGAAACAAAGAGTTGGTTCTTTGAAAAAAAATCAATGATAAAAGCAAACAACCTTTATATAAACCAGATAAAATTCAGAGAGATTATCCATATTACCAAAATCAGAAATGAAAAGACAACAGACATTAGGAAATCCAAATAATCATTAGTTCATACTTCAAAACCCTGCATTACAAAGAACTAAAAAATAAAAATGAAATGAACTATTTTTTGATAGATACCACCTACCAAAATTAAATCAAGAGAAGTTCAATAGTTTAAATATACCTATAAGTCCTAGGGCAATAGAAGCAGCAATTAAAATCTCCCAACCCAAATAGCCAATGGCCAAATGGTTGTAGCAGAGAGAGAATTCTACTGAAATTTAAGGAAGAGTTAATACCAGTACTTCTGAAATTATTCCACAAAATAGAAAGAGAAAGAACATTGTTTATTTCATTTTGTGGGGCCACAGACACCTTGATACAAAAACCACACATAGACTCAACAAAGAAAGAGAATTACAGACAAATTTCTCCCATAAATATGGATGCAAAAATACTCAATTAAATACTTACAAAGTGGATTTATGAACATATCAAAAAGAACATCCACCTTTATTATGTTAAGCTCTCTAGTGAAAAGTATCCTGTCCATCAGAACCCAGGCAGTATCTGTGTTACAACTTTAAAGAGAAAGGTATTCTGGCCATTGTAAACCAGGCAATACCTGTAGCTCTGATCCAGTGTGGGGATGGGAGGAGTTCACACAGGAATGTAGCAATTTTTCTCCTGTTCTTTCAAAAGTTGTTACAGCTCTTCTCTGCTCTACTCTGCTCAGGTGAAAGTTGTTACTTCTGTGTCCCTCCTCACACAAGCAAAAGAAGGTTACCAATTACCCAAACCTCATTCAACAAACTTATTGGGTGGGGGAGGAATCTAGGAGTACGACTGCCTCTGCCAGAGAAGAAAAAGGCAGCTCCAAGCTGAACAAGTACAAACTTATGTAGAAGTGTCTTAGGGTCAAATTTTTTTCAGGGTGAAGATTTTCAAGGTGGCAAATGATCAGATTTCATGCTCAAGGTTTGGTTGTTCTCATTGTCAAGGATTGGCTGTTACACCTGCTCAGGGCTTGGCTGTTTTCATGCTGAGATCAGGGTGTGGTTCTTTGACTTTGGTTTCAGGGTCAGGGTGTGTTCATCTGGCCCTTTTACCACACAATTATCAAGTGTTTATCTATCTAGCCCTTTTACAATACAGTTATCAAGTAGGCTTCATCCCAGAGCAGCAGAGATGGTCCAACAAACAAAAACATATATGATTATCTCATTAGATGCTGAAACAGTCTTTGAGAAATTTGAACATCCTTTCATGATGAAAGATTTAGAAAGATCAGAGATACAAGGAACATGCCTAACTATAACAAAATCAACATACATTAAACTGCCAGCCAACCTCAATTTAAATAGAGAGAAACTCAAAGCAATTCCACTAAAATCAAAGCTAATACAAGGCTTTCCACAATACAAGGCTTCATATCTATTCCATATAGTTCTTGAAATTTTAGCTAGAACAATAAGACATCTAAAGCAGTTCAAGATGAAACAAATTGGAAAGGAAAAAGTCAAATTATTGATATTTGCAGATGATATTACAGTATACACAAGCAACCCCAAATTTTTAAAAGGAAACTCCTACAGCCAGTAAACAACTTTAGACAAATTGCTGGATACAATATAAATTCAAAAGACTCAGTAGCCTGAATAAAGCAAGATTAATAAAAACTCAGAAAGAGAAACTGGGGTTCAGCCTGAAGGTCTGAAAAGCAAAGTAGCCAGCAACAGACTCTTACCTTGACCTCAGTCCAAAATGGCGATCTTACCTCCAGGAAACCTCATAATGAGAATGTGTCTGACAGCTATCTGCTCCAATTTTATATTCTTCTCTAGGGCTGGGATTAAAAGTGTGCACCACTACCACCTGGTTTCTAAGTCAAACTAATGTGGCTACTGGAACTAAAGGTGTATGTCACCACTGCCTTGTCTGACCACAGTGGCTGATTTACACTCTGATCTTCAGGCAAACGTTATTTATTAAAATACAAATGAAATATCACTACAGTAGCCCTTTTATATATAAATGATAAATATGTTGAGAAAGAAAAATAGGAAAACAACAGCCTTTATGATAGCCATAAATAATATAAAATATATTGGTGTAATTCTAACCAAGCAAGCAAAAGGCCTGTATAGCAAAACTTTAACTGCTTGCAGAAAGAAAATTGAAGAACATATCAGAAGATGTAGAGATTACCCATGCTCATGAATTGATACATTTAACATAGTAAAAATGGCAATCTTAGGAAAAGCAATCTAAAGTTTCAATGTAATTTCCATCAAAATTACAACACAATTCTTTATAGAACTTGAAAGAATAATGCTCAACTTCATATTGAAAAACAAAAACCCAGATACCTAAATATTACTGGATAATAAGGGAACTTCTAGAGGAATCACCATAGTTGATTTCAAGCTGTATCACAGAGAAATAGTAATAAAATCTACATATTATTGCCATAAAAACAGACAGGTTGATCACTGCAAACAAATTGAACACACAGATGTTCCTATAGGCACCTGATTTTAATAAAGAAACCAGAAATACACAATGGAAAAAAGAAAGCATGTTCAATAAATGGTTTTACTCTAACTGAAAAAGAATGCAGATAGATCCATATTTCTCACCCTGCACAAAATATAAGTCCAAGTGGATCAAAGACCTCAACTTAAATCCTAAAACACTGAACCTGATAAAAGAGAAGGTAAGGATTATCCATCAATGCATTGGCACAGGAGAAAATTTCTTGAACATAACACCAGTTGTGCAGGCATTAAATCAGCAACTGATAAATGGAACCTCATGAAACTGAAAAGCTTATGTAATGCAAAAGACACTGTCAGTATGACAAAATGGCAGCCTACGGGTGGAAAAAGACATTCACCTACCTCACATTTGACAGAGGGCTGATTTCCAAATTATATAAATAACTCAAGAAACTCGATATCACCAAACAAAATGCTAAAATTTTAAAAATGTGGTACATATGTAAATAGAGAATTCTCAACATAAGAATCCAAAAACTCATAAACAATTAAAGAAGTGTTCATCCTCAGCCATCAGTGAAATGCAAATCAAAAAAGAAACCTCTGAGATTCCATCTTACACTTATAAGAATGACTGAGATAAAAATAAATACAAAAACACACAAGGGTCTTCTCATGCTGGAAAGGATGTTGAGCAAAGGGAACACTCCTCCATTGCTGGTGGGAGTACAAATTTGTATAGCCACTTTGGAAATCAATATGTGGATTTCTCAGAAAATTCAGAGGCCACCGACCTCAAGACCCAGCTATATCACTCCTAACCATTTACCCAAAGGATGATCTAACATACCACAATGAGACTCACTAAAAACTATGTTCACAGAAGCTTTATTTGTAATAGAAGCTGGAAACAACCTAGATACCCATTAACCTAAATATGGATAAAGAAAATGTGGTTCATTTACAAAACAGAGTAACACTCATCTGCTAAAAACAATGACATCATGAAATTTGCTGGGAAATGGACAGATCTAGAAAAGAATGTGAAGAGTTTGGTAATACAGACTGTGAAATAGAAATATTATATGTACT
The DNA here is from genome assembly GCA_001685095.1 of Ellobius talpinus. Classification (NCBI taxonomy): domain Eukaryota; kingdom Metazoa; phylum Chordata; class Mammalia; order Rodentia; family Cricetidae; genus Ellobius; species Ellobius talpinus. Next base: position 10,932 of record LOJH01021051.1, on the reverse strand, counting down.
CATTTATGGGTGGATATTAGCTGTGAAGTAAATATTAACCATGCTATAATCCATAGACCCAGTTAAACTAAGTAAGAAGGAAGGTTCAAGGGTGTGCACATGGATCTTACTGTGAATGGAGAAATAGAATAGACATTACACACAGGTGGATGGGGAGAGGGGTCTACATGTGGGAGTGGACATGGAAACAGGAGGAATCAGATAGGAGAGAAGATGGAGGTAGAGAGTGCTGGAAAAGATAACTAGGCTCAGGAGCATCTCTGGGATGAGCTAGAAGCCTAGTGAAATGGAAACTCCCAGCAATGTATGAGGGTGACCCTGGATTAGCAATGGGGGATACAGAGTCTGAATCACCCATATTCTATACCTAGGCAGGACTTCCAGTTGGGAGGTTGGTACCCCAACCCAGCCACAAAAACCTTAGATCTACAATTTACCCTGCCTACAAAATAAACTGTGACAAAGTTTGAGTAGAAATTATGGGAGTGGCCAAACAATAACTGATCCAACCTGAGACTTGTACCATGAGAGGGAATCCACTCCAACACTGCTTAGAGGGCTAGGACTCAGAGGCTAGATAGACCAGAGACCAAGGAGAGAATGCAACATGACTGACAAAAAGAAACCAGTGAAATGATCCCTGATGACATTCTGTTATACTTGTAGAGAATTGCTAGCCTAATCGCTATCAGAAAGGCTTCATCCAGCAACTGCTGGAAACAGATGCAGAGACCCTTGGTTAAACTTTAGGCAGACCTTGGAGAATCCTGAAGAAAAGGGGAAGGCAGGACTATGGGAGACAGAATAGACAAGAAAAACCACAGAATCAACTAATTTGGGCTCATAGTGGTTCACAGAGCATGATCTTTCAGTGAAAGAACTTACACAGCACTGACCTAGGTCCTATGTGTATATGTTACGGTTGTGTATCTTGGTCTTCTTATGGGACTCCTAGCAGTGAGAACAGGGGTTTTCTCTGAGTCTATTATCTGCTCTTGGCATACTTTCCTCCTACTGGATTTCCTTATCCAGCCTTAATAGGAGATAAGGTGCCTATTCTTAATGCAAGTTGATGTGCCATGGCTGGCTGATATAGATGGAAGGCCTGCATATTTCTAAAGAGAAAAGGTAAGCTGATGGTAGTGGGGAAGATGGAAAGTTGCGGAGTACTGTGGGAGAGTAGGGAGGGAGGGAAATGGTGATTGGCCTGCAAAATTAATTAATTAAGAAATAAATATTTTTCTGGTGATCTGGAGCTGTACTCATGTGTAATTAAGAAGTGACCAGCACCACAGAAGTGAAAATATTGCTTTAATCGGATAATTGATGCTATTCAGCTGGAGATGAGAAAATAGTACCAATTTCAAAGAGACCAGCATCATTAATTTAAAATCTTACGGAAAGTGTTTCCTTGGGATCAGCACACAGAAGCTGAGTTCTGAAGACAATTAAGGTTCCAAGTATTGAGCAGCCAAATTTATCAAATGCAATTCCTACATGGTGCTGGTTATATAGGCATGGAGGTGTCATGGAGAAAAGCTCAGGTTTTACACTGTGAAAAGCAAAAAGAAAATATTGGTGAAGATGCAGCCTCAGTGAGAGTTGAACCCTCCGGACTGAAGGGGTCATGGAGAGAAGCTGAAGTCTAGCAGTGTAAAGAATGCCCTTAAGAGGCATTTGGTAAAAGTGCAACCCAGTTGCAGCAGGAAACCTCAGAATTTTGTTTATGCCAGAACCATGAAATAACCACCTTTTAAAGCAGCAGCAATAAGGTAGAGCATGCCTGAGCCTATGGGACAAATTCTGCATGTTTTTAAAAGCCCTTTGGAGTAGCTCAAATGGTCTTGAGTGAATCCTAAATGTCTTGCACTGAGATGTAAACTGTTGCTGTATGATTTTTCTTTGATGTGATTATGAAATAAAAAAGTATTTAATTTATTTTGATTTTTAGGAGAGCCCACAGTTGAAAGACTTTGCATATTTAAAGAGGTTTTAGTGTTTTACCAAGACATTAATTAGATTTTTTAAGAGGTTGAAATTTGAAAGCATTCAAATTTATAAAGAAAGATTAACAATCACTGGTCATTAATTTCTCTTAATATCAACAGGCTCAATTCTTCTATAAAAAGACACAGGCTAACAGAATGGAAACTGAAACAGTATCCATCCTTCTGTTGCATACAAGACACATACTTCAACTTCAAAAGACAGATATTACCTCAGAGTAATGGGTTGGGAAAAAAACAAACAAAATGGACTTAAGAAACAAGATGGTGTAGCTAATCTAACCTAAAAATAGACTTCTAATTACATTAATCAAAAGAGATAAAGAAGGACTTATCATATTTGTCACAGGTAAAATCCATCTAGATGAAGTCTCAATTTTGAACATATATACCCCAAATACAAGGGCACCCACATTTATAAAAGAAACATTACTAAAGCACAAATCATATATCAAACCACACACACTAATAGTGGGAGATTCAACACCCCATTCTCACAACTGTACAGGATAGCCAGACAGAAACTTAACAGAAAAATAAAGAAACTAACAGACATTATGATTCAAATATGTCTAACAGACATCTATAGAACATTCTACCCAAGCACAAAAGTATACACCATCTTTTCAGCAGCTCATGGAACCTTCTGAAAAATAGACCCCGTATTCGGTAACAAAGCAAACCTCAACAGATTTTTAAAAAATGGAATAATCCCCTGTATTATGTCAGATCACCATTGCTTAAAGTTAGAATTCAATAACATGAATTGGAGAAAGCCCAAAATATCATGGAAATTTAACAATGATCAATTTAATCAGCCCTGGGTCAAGGAAGGAATAAAGAAAGAAATTAAAGACTTCCTAGAATTCAATGAAAATGAATACACAACATATGTAAACTTATGGGACACTTTGAAAGCAGTGTTAAGAGGAAAGTTCATAACACTAAGTGCCTATATAAAGAACTTAAAGAAATCTTACACTAGCGACTTAACAGCACACCTGAAAGCTCTATAACAAAAAGAGTAAAACAAACCCAGGAGGAGTAGATGCCAGGAAATAATCAAATTTATGGCTGAAATCAATAAAATAGAAACAGAGAAAGCAATCAATGTGGTTCTTTGAAGAAACCAACAAGTTAGACAAACCCTTATCCAAACTAAACAAAAGGCAGAGGCGGAATATGAGAATTAATAAATTCAGAAATGAGAAAGGGGACAAAACAACAGACACTGAGGAAATTCAGAAAATCATCATGTCATACTTCAAAAACCTGTACTCCGCAAAATTGGAAATTTTAAAGGAGGACAATTTGCTGCATAGGCACCACATACCAAAATTAAATCAATATAGGTAAATGATTTAAATAGACCTATAACCCATAAGGAAATAGAAACAGTCTTCTATAGTCTCCCAACCAAAGAAAGCCCAGTACCAAATGGCTTCAGTGTAGAATTCTACCAGAATTTCAAAGAAGACTAATACTAATACTCCTCAAATTGTTCCACCTAACAAAAACATAAATGACATTGTCAAACTCTTTTTACAATGTGATAATTACCCTGGTACCAAAACCACACAGAGTTACAACTAAAAAAAGAGAATCACAGGTCAGTTTCCCTCAAGAACGTTAGTGCAAAAAACATTCAATAAAATACTGGCAAATTGAATCCAAGAACAGATTATAAAAATTATCAAACATGGTCAAATAGGTTTCATCCTAGAGATGTAGGGATGGTTCAACATATGAAAATCTGTCAATGTAATCCACCATATAAACAAACTGAAAGAAAAAAATACACATTTTCATCTCATTAGATGTGGGAAAGGACTTTGACAAAATCCAAGACCCCTTCATGATAAAAGTCTTGGAGAAATCAGGGATACAAGGAACATACAAAACATAATAGAGCTAATATACAGCAAGCCACCATTCAACATTAAACTAAAAGGAGAGAAATTTAAAACATTTCCATTAAAATCAGGAACAAGATAAGGCTGTCCACTCTGTAACTATTCAACATAGAACTTGAAGTTCAAGCAAGTACAATAAGACAACAAAAGATCAGGGGATGAAAATTGGAAAGGAAGAATCAAACTTTCAATGTTTGCAAATATTATTACAGTATACATAAGCGACCCAAAAAATTCTACCAGGGAACTCCTATAGCTGATAAACAGCTTCAGAAATGTGGCAGGATACAAAATTAACTCAAATAATCAGCATCCCTCCTATATACAGATGATAAACAGGGTAAGAAAGAAATCAGAGAATCATCACCCTATACCATAGCATAAACAACATAAAATATTTGGGGTTAACTCTATCAAAACAAGTAAAAGACCTGTATGACAAGAACTTTAAATCTTTGATGAAAGAAACTAAAGAAGACACCAGAAAGTGGAAAGATCTCCCATGCCTTTGGATAGGTAGGATAAAGATAGTAAAAATAGCAATCTAACCAAAATAAATCTGTAGATTCAATGCAATCCCCATCAAAATTCCAGCACAATTCTTCACAGACCTTGAAAAAACAATACTCCATATGAAAAAGCAAAAAACCCAAGTTAGCCAAAACAGTCCTATACAAGAAAGGCAGTTCTGGAGACATCACCATCCCTAATTAGAGAGCTATAAAAATGAAAACATCTTGGTATTGACACAAATTAGACAGGTAAATCAATGGAATAGAATAAAAGACCCTGATATTAATCCGCACACCTATGAACCCCTGATTTTTTTAAAAAAAGAAGTTAAAGATAGACAATGGAAAAATAGAGCATTTTCAACAAATGTTGCTGGCATAACTGGATATCTACATGTAGAAGAATGCAAATAGATCCATATATCCCCATGCAAAAAGCTCAAGTCCAAATCGATCAAAAAATTCAATATAAATCCCATCACACTGAACTTCACAGAAGGGAAAGTGAGAAGTAGCCTTGAATTCACTGGCACAGAAGACTACTTCCTAAATATATAAAACCAATAGCACAGACGCTGAGATGAACAATTAGCATATGGGACCTCATGTAACTGAGAAGTTTCTGTAAGGCAAAGGACACAGTCAACAAGACAAAACTAAAACCTAGAGAATGGGAAAAATATCTTCACTAACTCCACTTTGGACAGAGTACTGATCTCCAAAATATACAAATAACTCATGAAACTAGATATCAAAACACGAAATAATCCAATTTAAAAACGGAGTAGAGATCTAAACAGAAAATCCTCAACAGAGGAATCTTTAATGGCTGAAAGGCACTTAAGGAAGTGCTCAATTTCCTTAGCCATCAGAGAAATGCAAGTCAAAATGACTCTGAGATACCACCTTACACCAGTCAGAATGGCTGAGACTAATGACATCTTCTGCTGGAAAGGATGCAGAGTAAGAGGAATTCCCTCCATTGCTTGTGTGAGTGAAAGCTTATACAGCCACTTTGTAAATCAGTATGTCAGTATTTCAAAAAATTGGAAATCAATCTACATGAGACCCAGCAATACCACTCTTGGGAATACACCCAAAGGATGTTGACCCATACCACAGGACATTTGCTTTACTATGTCCATAGCAACATTGTTTGTAATAGCCAGAACATGGAATCCATCAAGATGCCCCTCAACTGAAGAATGAATAAAGAAAATATAGTACATTTACACAATGGAGTACTACTCAGTGGTAAAAAATTAATGACATTTTGAAATTTGAAGGTAAACAGATGGAACTAGAAAAAAAATCCTGGGTGACATTACCCAGACACAGAAATACAAACACAACATGTATTCACTTATAAGTGGATATTAGACATAAAGCAAAGGATAAGCAGCCTACAATTCACAATTCCAGAGAAGGCAGGAAAAAAGGAAAATCATAAAACAAACATACATGGATCACCCTGGGAAGAGAAAATAGACAAGATCTCCTAAGTAAATTGGCAGCATGGGGGAAGAGTCAGAGGGGGTAGGGAGAGAAGGATCAGGGAGAAGAACAAGAGGGATCAAGAAGATCGAGTTGCATAAAGTACAGAGGAGAACAAGAAAAGAGATACCTTGAAAGAGGGAACCATTGTGGTGAAGGTTATTGAGAAAGAAGGCACTAGGGAATCTCCCAGGAAACCACAAGGATGAACCTAGTTAAGAATCTAAGCAATAGTGGAGAGGGCACCTAAACTGCCTTTCCCCTGTAATCAGATTAATGACTATCTTAGTTGTCATCACAGAACCTTCATCCAGTAGCTGATGGAAGCAGGTGCAGAGATCTACAGCTAAGCACATGGCCAAATTCCTGGAGTCCAGTCATAGAGAGGGAATAGTGACATTACAAGCAAAGGGGTCAAAATCATGATGGGAATAGCCACAGAAACAGCTGGCTTGAGCTGATGGGAGCCCACTGACCCCAGATTGACAGTTGAGGAACCAGAATAAGACAGAACCAGGCCCTCGGAATGAGAGTAACAGTTGTGTGGCATTGGCAGTTGGTGGGACCACTAGGAGTGTATGAACTGGCTTTTGGAGCCCCTTTTCTAAGGAATACCTTGCTCAGCTTAGATACTGGGGGAAGGGCCTTGGTCCTGCCACAAGTGATGTGACAGACTTTGTTGACTCCCCATGGGAAGCCTTAACCTCTCTGTGGATTGAATGGGGGGTTGGGTTCAGAGGAGGTAGAGGAGTGAGAGAACTGGAGGGAGAGGGAGCTGGGATTGGTATGTAAAATAAGATATTTTAAAAACTAAAATAATAAACTAAGAAAAAAGAAAGACTATGGAACTTTAAAAGTTTATAATATGCTGCATATTATAATATCAATATTGAGCTTCACAGAGCAACAAGAAAGGAAAAGTTATGTCTATGTGATGGTGTTTATATGTCAAGTTGACAAGGCATCAATTTTGCTGGCTTGTGTTTAACAACTCGACACAAGCTAGAGTCATCTGAGAGAAGGAGACCTTATTGGAGAAAATGATTCCAAAAAACTGGTTTTCTGGCAGACAAGCCTGTAAGGTACTTTTTAATTGGTGATTAATAGAGGTGGGTCCAGCCCATTGTTTGTTGTATAAGAAAAATGGCTGGAGGAGGAACATGCTAGTAAGGAACATTCATCCATGGTCTTTGCTTCAGCTCAAACTCTAGTTTTCTTCTTTCAGCTCCTTTGACTTCTCTAGGTGGATAGGCATGCCAAATAAACCATTTCTGCCAATGCTGCTTTTGGCCGTAGTGTTTTTCAAAGCAATAAAAACACAAATTAAGACAGCAAGTGACGGGGCTGGAGAGATGGCTCAGTGGTTAAGAGTGGTGCTTGCTCTTCCAAAGGTCCGGAGTTCAATTCCCAGCAACCATATGGTGGCTTACAACCATCTATAATGAGATATGGTGTCCTCTTCTGGCCTGCAGGCATACATGCAGAATACTAAAAATACTGTATACATAATAAATAAATAAATAAAAAAGAAGCTCATTGTCAAAAAAAGACAGCAAGTGACAATTGTCCATTCTTAATTATAAAAATTTATTTATGTGAAGTCAAGAACTCACAATAGAATTTCTGTATCTACAGGATTTTTTATTTGTTTATGTAAAATAGAACAGGTAGAGCTTTCAGATAGCCAGTAATCAATGCATTCATCATGAAATTCATGAAAGCAAGGTAGTATGCAAATCTTACTACTTTCTACATATTCTGTAATACAAATACTACAGATATTTATCATTTTCACCAAAAGCTCTTATTGGTAAAGTTTTAATCTGTCCTTTGGTAAGTCCTTTAGAATGGTTATTATAAATATCATTGAAGTTTATTTAAATCAGGCAAAGATGGCCAAAAATCACTATCATCAAATTCTTCTGGGTTTGTAACTTGCATTACCTGCCTCACCTCAGAAGGTGTATGAGGAGATAAAATTGGTTCATTTCTGCTTTCATTAATTTGGATTACAGCTGGTAAATTTCTATTGATGACAATAGCACTGTCTGTAATCTTGAGAACAGGCAAAAATTATTGACTGGGCCTTGACAAGGAAATGAATGAGTAAGTTGGACTAGAATTACTGGTAGAATGTGAAATAAAACTAGAAGCAGAACTAGAAATGCTATTACTAGAATGAACTCTTCTACTATTTTGACTTGAAGAGGAGTCACAAGATTCTAAATCAATCTCAATGCAATTATGTTAACTTCAAAATTTTCTGGAAGGATTTGTCCTGATGTTCCATAAGATGCTATAGCTAATGCAAAATCAAATCTAGCATTTGAAGTTGAGCCACCAAAATTATTTCAGAATTCTGTATACTTGTTTGATTAGAAAATGAAGAGATGTTTGCATGTTCTTCTTTATTAATTTCAATAGTGATAAAAGTTATTTGGTGAAACAGATGTAGCCTGACCTCTATGAGCGGCGCTGTCTGTGTGCTCTCTTATTGGAGAAGATGTGAAAGAATAATTTCTTTGCAACTCAGAAATGGCCAAATTATCTATCAATTTAAAAACTCATAGAAAACTAGAGAAAGGCTCATGCATGTTAAGATGAGAAAAAGTTTCATGTGTTACACAATGATCTTCCTTTAATGTAGAATGCAGAATAGGTTGAGGTAACCTACTTTCAGTCATTTCTCCAACTAGCAGAACATGTGGACTCTTACTTTGGACTTTTTTTATCTCCACTAAATGGGTCTTTTTTTGAAATTTCAGTTGTATCTTCTTCTGGTGTAAAGGTAATTATACATGCTGCCTCAGGTTGTTGATGGTGTACTTACTTCTGGCTGTTTCTATTACTGTCATGACAGCTGAGTCCTGAAAGTAATACATGGTCATTTTGTGGACTGGAGTTCTCATTATTAAAGGTAGATCTCATCCCTCCACTTGTATAGGCCCATATTTTTATATGCTGTGGCAGCCAGGCTCTGAAGCCATAGGCCCATCTGAGGTGGTCATGTAGACCTGTAGACAGGCTGTCACTGCCCCACAATAGCCAGGATTCCTTTCTCTTTTGTTAAAAATGTAGATCGCCTGGGGAGAGGTGTTTCCCAAAGCTGATGACTTAGTTGCAGGTGTTTTCCCTAGCAGTGTTCCCTGGAAAGAGAATATTAATGAGGTATCCACCTAGGCTGACGGGGGATTAAGAGAGGTTTGAGAGAATAAACATGGGGAGATCTTCAGAATGGAGAGAAGCCTGAGATGCCCTTCCATGATGATGGTGCAATAATAAAAACAGCCTATCCAGACTCTTAAAAAAGCACCACTAGACACGTGCTACAAATTATTGTCTGTACCTGTGACCATGAAATAGGACAATATCATAAAGAAACTCTAAAACAGAGGCGATATATAAGGGTGCTTTGAAATTTTGTTTCAAAAACCATAAAAATGGAAGAGGATGCCCAATCAAGACCTGGTCTAGTTTCCAGAGAATAACTAAGGAAAAATGTGGAGGCAGGTATCCAATAAGGTGAGTGATAGAAGAAAACCATGGCTGTCAGAAGCTTTTTAAAAAAGTGAAAAAATCATTTTGATGGGCTTATTGCCAATTGGGGCTACTTCTATTATGAAATGAGTACAGTTAAGAGATTTGGAGATGGAGCTCAAGACAAGCAGTGAGTCTCAGAAATTTGCACAATACACTAAGTACCAAAACAATTGTAAGGAAGTGTGAGAGAAGAGAGAAGAGCCCTTGTGGCAGCTGTATTAGCAGAAAGTCAGGGAGGGGGATCAAAGTAAAAAAAGGAAATAAAACAAATAAAACAGAAGAAGCCATTTTCAATATGGTTACTTAAACAAGACGCATAATGTTCTAACCAGACCACATACCAATGGGGATAGAGTAAGCCTTATGAGGCACCAATCCTAAATGAAGAGCTACAGGCAGTCAATGGATGCTGTGAGAGTATGGATACTTAATTTCTTACAGGAATGAGAAGTGTGTCATAGGTCATTCAATCCACGATCCAAAGTATATGGCCACATACAAATGTCCATATGAGCAACAATATATTTACTCTGTAATTCACTGATATATGGTAAGGAGTCAGGGATATATGGTTGGAGTTTTAGGAGAGAGTGAGAGGCAAGAATGATGTAAATACATTCCCACACATGAAATTCTAAGAAAAAAATTTAAATCTATAAAACATTTTTGAAAAGCAGACTCTTGCTGATTCCACACTAGATATTTCTAGAGACAAAAAGTTTCTTTCCTACACAGCCCATCATGGGAACCTAAGGCAAGTGTCGTGGAACTATTCTCTGGCTCATAGAATGTAGAATAATTCTACTTATAGGGAAAATGGTGAATGAAAATTGCTCAGTGTTTAACTTGCTGGAAATCAAGTCTGAGCTGAGCCGTGTTCATTTGAGAATCACTAACTCCACTGCAGAGTGATGAACAGAGGAATTTTTCAAAAATTCTTGGTCCTAAGTCATTCCAGGTAAAGATAGCTGGCAGCCTTTTCAGGAATTTGGGACTGAGTGATACACATAGGTATAAAATCTAATGCCAAGCTTATTAACCACAACCTTGGTGATACAGACAACATAAGAAGAATATAAGGGGATTCTTTGTGATATCCTATTGATTAAGGCAGGTCAAATGCCACTTTCTTTTATCTCAGGGTCAAGATACTAATATGGTCAAGTAACGTATACACTAGGTAAGATTAAGTACTTGTTTTGCAATTTCACTTATATTACAGAGTAATTTTCATTATTCACTGGAATTGATTCTAGGCTATTCTATCATTATTTTGATAAAAAGTGTGATCCTATTAGCATATAACTACTATAGGTAATGAAAACTGTTAATAATAATTTAAAATCACAAGAAAGCCTACAAAAACCTGGAAGCTAACAGTCAACTACTGAAGCATCACTGGGAAGAAATAAAGGAATGAATTAAAGTCTTCCTTGAATTCAATGAAAATAAAGACACAACATACCC
>LOJH01021050.1:9737-20469 GCA_001685095.1 Ellobius talpinus | reverse complement strand
GGAGGGGGAATGGGGGGAGGTGGAAATTTTTAATATTTAAATAAATTATAAAAATAGTCTCAGCTGGGGATGAATAGAATAGTCACGAATGGCAAAAGAACATTTCAGAAATATGTTTTGGGTCAGTATTGAAAAACAGCTGATTTTTGGCAGTGCAGAATGCTCTCTGCATGCCACCTAAGCAAGCACCCTTTCACTAAACTACAGTCCCTGGCTGGAGAGGAACAGGTTCTTATTGACTCTAAGGAAATAATAGGCCACTGTCACGATCTAACAATATTTGATAATAGCTGAAGTTTTTGGATGTTTCTTCACCTAATAAGATTAAATATTTAATTAGCTTAAATAGCTATTTTTCTTTTTACCTTTTATTGGAAATAGCTTTTCTTCCTCACATAATATATCATGATTGAATTTCTCCTCCCTCTACTCCTCCCGGTGTCTTTCCTACCTCCCCTTCCATCCCGAGCCACTCTCTTATCATCTCTCTCTCTAAAAAACAAACAGATAAATTAAAATATAATAAGCTAAAAACAAACACATCAGAATTGGATAAAACAAACAAACAGAAGGAAAAGAGCCAAAGAGAAGGCACAAGAACCAGAGATCTATTGTAATTCACACACTGCGGAATTCGGTAAGAACACTAAACTAGAAGCCACAATATATTTACACAGAACACCTGGTGCAGACCTGTGCAGGCTGGCTGCATGCTGCCTCAGACTCTGAGTTCATATGAACTTTGATCTTGTTGATTTCGAGAGTGTTGTTTTCTTGGTGTCCTCCATCCCCTCTGGCTCTTATACTCTCTCTGCCTCCTCTTCCACTGGGTTCACTGACCCTTGAGGGGAGGGATTTGAGGGAGATGTCCCTTTTTGGGTTGAGTGTTCTGAAGTTTGTTACCCTCTGCATGCTTATTTGTGGGTCTCTGTATTTGGTCCCATCCACTGAAGGAGGGAAGCTTCTCTGATGATGGATGGGCAAGGCACTGATCTATGAATATAGCAGAATGTCATTAAATCATTTTATTGATTTTTTTCGTTGTTTTTCTCTTGTTCATTTGTCTTTAGAATGGCAATGTTTGCTTTTTTCCTAGGTCCCTGACCTATCTAGTCTCAGGTTCTTGGTTACCCAAGCAATATTAAATGTGGGTTCCATCTCGTGGAGTGGGCCTTGAGTCAAATCAGATATTGTTTGGTTCCTCCCAGAAGCTATGTGCCATCATTGCCCTAGCATATCTTGCAGGCAGACAGCACTGTAAATCAAAGCATTTATAACTAAGTTGGTATTTAGGTATTTATGGGGTTTTTGGGGGGGTAGCATGCAGAGTACCTTTCTGTAACAAAGAGGCTAGAACATAGAGATGAATGCATCATCTCAATTTCTCCATGTTCAACGAGTTATGTGGGAGTTGTTTTCAGCAATGTGGCCTTGCTGTTAATTTATGCAGAATAACCTATAGTCTTGGTGACAGCCCAGATTGTTTGGAGATTCCAAATGGGATCCCTTTGGCCAGTACTTCAATTAGATGTAACTGTATCTGGTACAAGAAGTTTCATTTAGTGACAAGAGATGGCAAGTTGGGGCTCTATCTCCCCCATTAGTTGACAATTGTATTTAGGTCATCTGCATATATGTATATATTTTAGGAAGTCTCTACTGTGTTTGGTATCCATTCTACCTCTCAAATGTCCCTTAATTTTAGATGTCTCTCCCCATATGCCTTCTCTAACTCTCTTTCCATTTCCCCTCCCCATTTGATCCTCCCACATTCAACCCTCTCCCCCTCACCACATCTATCCATAGCTATTCTGTTTCCTAGGGAGGAATATCTCCCCCACCTCCTGTCCCTTGCTCTATACCTAACCACTGTGATTCTGTGGATTGTATAAATGAACACTTACCAAAATTTTCCTTCTGGGTCTGAATAGCCTCATTCTAGATTTTTTTTCTAGTTACATTCATTTAAGTGTGTATTTTTTAAAAGACTGAAGTAATACTCCATTTGGTACCACATTTGCTCTATCCATTCTTCTGTTGATGGAGATCTGGATTGTTTCCAGTTTCTACCTCTTATTAATAGAACAGCAAAGAACATGTTTGATCAAGTATGTTTGGGGTAAGATGAAGCGTCCTTTGGGTGTATGCCCAAGAGTGATATAACTAGATCTTGAAGTAGATCAGTTTCCATCTTTCTGGGGAACTGCCGCACTGATTTCCATAGCATCTGTACAGGTTTGCTCTCCTAATAGCAATAGCTGATTGTTCCTCTTGCTTTGCATCCTCGCCAGCATGAGCTGTCACTTGTTTTTATTGATCATTGCCATTCTGACAGGTGTAAGATGGAATCTCAGAGTTGTTTTGCTTTGCCTTTCCCTGATGACTAAGGATGTTGAATATTTCTTTAAGTGCTTCTCAGTCATTTTGAGTTTCCTCTTTCAAGAGTTCTCTGTTCAGGCCTGCATCCCATTTTTGATTCCGTTATTTGTTTTCTTGATATCTAGCTTATTGGGTTCTTTATGTGTGTTGGATATTAGCTCTCTGTTAAAGGTCGAGTTGGTGAAAACTCTTTTCCCATTCTATAGGCTGCCGCTTTGTCCAATGGTGGTGCCCTTTGCCACAAATGAATTTTTAACAAATTGATTAAAAAGAGAGCTCCCAACAAATAAAATAATCAGTATCTTTGTCCCTCTCAACTCACCAGCTAGTACTGGGGAAGAAACCAGAGCCTGTCATTCTAAATGAATTGACCATGTGTGTGGCCTCCTCAGTCTTTTCATGTAACTGTTCTTTTAATTTTGACAATTTCATACATGCATACTACATATTATGATATATTTACCTTCCTTCTTCATGCACTCTTTCTGAATCATTTCTTCCTCCCAACTAGACTCTCTCTCAATTGTGTGTGTGTGCATGTGTGAGTGTGTGCATGTGCATGGCTGCACATACATGCAGTGACCCACTGCTGCTGTGATCATAATTCTAATGATCATGTCATACCCAGAATACAGACTTTCACAGGGCTCCTCTGGGGCTCTTATGTCTTTCAATCCATCTCCCATGATATTCCACAGAGCAGTAATGTTTTAAACAAAAATTTATTCCAAGAATTGGAATGCAAAGGGTTAGGGATGTGGCTTATTGGTAGCAATAAACAAGACCCAGGATTCAGCTTGTCCTCCCACCAAATAATAAGAACAGAAAAATTCCTAATCCATTATCAGTTCTGCACCCAGAGAAAAGCTTTGTAACAGACAAACACTGAGGCATGAAGTATCTGATTTGCTTCTGGGACAATAGTTCAGTGAATTCTCTGTCATTGGGGATGACAGTCTGATCAGGGCACCGGGTAAAGGTGACTCAAATGACAGATGAGGGACCAGACACAACGACATATAGTGATCTTGAAAACCTTATGTTTGAGGTTACTTCCCTAGAATAGAATCCTATAATTAGAACTGCCTAAAACTACCACATTGAAAGTGTGGACATGTGTTTACTGAGAAGACGTTTTCTGGGAAACCAGTACCACAATTTTGCTTGGATTATCATGAAGAAACAATTTTGTAATTTCATATGATTTCTCAGCATACTTATTCCAAATGTTGACTGTGGTATCTCTAAGACCATGCTGATGCTTGACAATCAGTTACCTAAAAGCGTGTTTGATAGATGTTAAGATACAATGTACTTGACAGGGGCATCTTCTCCTTAACTACACAGCGTTTGAATGCTGCTTAATGTTCTAGTACAAGGCCAAGAACTATGTTTGGGGATGCAAGAAAAATAGTGTTTAAAGTAACCCCCCAAAAGCTTCAAATGTGAACATTTTTTCTTCTTGCCAATATGTTAGATCAACTATTTCTGGTCGTTGCTTTACTAGTTATTTTCCTGGGTACTAATAAGGTCAAATACTCTTCCATTTGTTCCTCAAAGAGCTGTGTTTCTAATTGTAAATTATCCTTTGGCTACTTATCTACTTAGCATTAAATGTTCATTTAAAATACATTTTATTGCAGCAGAGTTATTACAAATATCATCTAATTTTATTTTGATATTTAAGCTAGAGGAGTTTTTCTCTGTATAACATGCCAGATATTTTCTTTGTATAATATAAAGATTTCAAAAGCACAGTTGGTCTCTCTAAAATTGTATGCAAAGAAACTACACTTAATTTTATTTTTATTTTGTATTTCCTTGTGTTCACCTCAATAATACACCTAAAGCTAGCATCTATACCTAATAGAATATATTTTATTTAATTTTGAAACTTAGGCAGGCAACGACTAGACAATTTCCTTTTGCTGCATTTGTAGTTCATCTTTTAATGCACGCTGAATTTAAGTTTTCTCTCTCTCTACTTCCATGGGGTCTTGTGTCAGTTTAAATTAAATTATACTAATGAAGATATCAAGGAATTTGGCCCCCTCCAAAATTAATGGGAGGATGAAGTAACGGCATTGCCATTTTAACAAGTAGCATGGTATCCCCTAGTGCCTGTCGGGTGCTACACATTGTTAAATGAAAGAATGTATAAGGTAATATATTTGGGAAGAGTCCCATATTGTGCCATTAATACCTGCATCCCTTTCAGAGTCATTTCTGTACTGTGTTAAGTGTTGGGTTACAAAAACATTTTATCATTAGTGCAAATGCATCTCTTTAATATCCATATTCAAAATTTACTTTATGATCCACAGCTTCAATGAACTCCAAAAAATTAACAGGCTGTAAAATTACTCCCACTGGAATTTTTACTTGAATTGCATCAAAACTAGAAATTAATTTGTGTAACAAGTGATATTTTCATTGCAAATACTTTCCCACTCATGCATGCATTTTCGCTCCTTAGTTTTCCTTACAGCTTTCTATAATTTTATTTACACTGCTATTCATAAGTACTTCATTAATTTTGTTGTTACAGCTATAATGATTCAAGTTATTTTTGCTGCTATGGGAAGTTACATTCATATATTTTGAATGATTTACTTTCTATTTATTACTATTACACAGAAAAGTTATTGTTGCAAATTTACCTTACAACCTGGGAATATGCTTGAGTTATTTTCATCAATTCTAACAATTTTTTGTAGTATTATATGGTTGAAATAAGACCATTTTGAGCTGGACCTTAGTGACTGCTAAATTGTCCTTTGGTCTTAAATTGGATGGTGGAAATAGGTGCAGAGTAAGAATTTGGAAAGTTGCTGTTGGAGACAGAATTGTTTACTTTATTTTAGAAGAGGGTGATGAAAATAACATTTAATAACTACATATAGATGGCATGTGAAGCAGATACAGAAATGCCAGTACCTGTAGGAAAGAGAGGTTTTACTTTGGGGTGGTCACTGGAAGACTTCTGTACTTCAAGATCCCCTGAGTCACCTAACATGCTCTCTCCTGGGTGCTGATCACTTCTCAACTCAACCCTTCTCAGCTTCTGGTGTTAGTGTACTCTAAAACCTTTTACTGGGAAGGGAGGCTCTTGCTCAGAGTCACCCAGGACGTCTCAGGTCAACATAAAACATTTGAAACCCAATTGTCTTCTATGGGGTAGCATGACGAAGGCAGCAGTCCTAAGCAGAGCTGCCGCTAAGATGATCCACATAACTCTGCTGTAGAATGGGAGGCTGGAGGTGATGAACAGCCGGTCAGGACCACAGAGAGAATGGATACAGAGACCAAAGAATGCACCGACTTCTATAATGGAAGATAGATCCCAGATGGAACCATTTCAGCCAGTTTGAACGTGCCACATCCTAATCATAAATGATAATGTTCAATCCAGCCTAAGGCCCAGAAGTCACTTATAATAGAATTTGGTTGTTTGTTTTAAAGAAAACTTTCATGTTCTAATTAATGAAAATTTCCCATTTGGTAGTTTATTTAGAAGGTAATGCTAAGTGTTAAATGAGATTTCCTGTGTGTACTAACTCCACTGGGGTGTTTATTTAAGGGGTCTATGGCCTGCAGGAGATTAGAGCAAATGATGATAGGAACTGAACATGCTGAATAGCACCACAATGGGAACAAACTGAGCCTGAAAGATTCAGGCTCATATAACACAGCTGACCTTTCTGCATCCTAGAATTTTGTTCTTTGGACTTGCACAAGTGTCCTGTTTATTTAAGTGCTTTTAATCATCACTGTGTGAGGATCCCCCCCTTGTGTATGTTTTTCTTGTATTTAAAAAGATCATTTAAGGACTTGTTGGGACACTATATATCACATGAGAATGTGTTTACCTCTGAACCATCATACTTTATTTGTACAAATAGACTCATCACAATTTTAAACGTCATGATATTCAGGACAGGGCCTGGCCATAAGCAATATGTACAAGGGGGCACAGTGTTAATTTCTGGGTGGCCTTGAAATTATGGATAACTTGTGGTTTGCTCAAGTTAGGATGAAACTACCATCATAGACACATAACGATCATGAACAATTAGGCCAAAGTATCTTTTGCAGCAGCTTCTAGCTGAACAAATGCTTAGCAAGGCAAGCACACAGCATTTCTCTGTGACTGGTACACTGCTTTTTGCTTTGCATCTACTTAGTGACCGATTGGTTGGCTAGATTCTCTCCAGTTGTAACTTTTGTCTGATTTCTCACTGTAAAACTTTCTAGCACTTACCTTCACAGCATTGTTGAATCCATCATACTCAAATGAGATCTCTTAAGAGGCTTTTGGGTTGCACCCAGCTAGATTCTCTCAAGTTCTGTGTCCAAAATATGTGGTGTCTTCAGCAATAGAGATTCACTTTCAAGTTCTGGGTAGCAACCAAGTGTAACAGTAATGACTTTATACACAGACACCTACACAAACACATGAATATATTGTGTCATTTGATGTAAAGACACAACAATACTATTCTTATGGCTTTTATGTGTATAACCTAGAATAACTCCAGAAACCAGACAACTTAAAAGCAACTACAATATGAGGGGAGAAGTTATAGAGGGGGGAAAAGGTGGACACAAATACTCTGGAGGGGGGAAGAGGAAAATGGGCGGAGAATTTTAAAAGTGAGGAGGAGACAATCTATAAGAGGAGAGATGACACTAAGAATAAATGACACTAAGGTCTGAAAAACCAGACACTGTTATCAGACCATTTCAAGAATTCAGAGGTCATCACCCCGCAGTCAACTAAAGGCTAGTCCTGAGACGGGCTTTCTTGGAATATGTTGGGTTTGGGTAATGCAGAGCTACTGAGCTGACCTCATGTTGACCCTTGGCTATGAGTAATAAAAGTTTATCTATGTAACTTAGAGCAGTGTCTGGCAAAGAAGAGAACTAGGCACACGTGAATAAGAAATAAGAGGCAATCACAACTCTTCTAGTGAACTTTCTGAGATGCAGGGAGTATATTAACTTTGACTAGGAGTAAACAGTGTTCCATGTACAGTGTGTTAATAAGTCCCCTATATTTGTAATGCTATTCATTGGAAGTATATCAAATAATGTCTTTGAAATATTTGTGGGTATTTTATTAAGGTATTTTTTGTATGTACATAAAACAAAATTTTAAGAGTTTGTTCCTTTGTACTTTACAGAGTAAAGCCAGAGAAACAATGAACGCAGATCCAAGCTGTTGAGGAACACAACATATATCAGGTAGAGGAATCATTCTCCAACCTTTCATTACACTGATAACTATGCAAGCATATTACTTCTTTATTAAGAAACTATTTTATAGTTCTGCTATTTGATAACCTAGGTAGGTGTGAGTGCATATTGAAAGGTAGTTGAGCAGATTCCGAAGATAAATTAATTGCTTTCGTTATATTAAATTATATTTGGGGGCTTCAGGTATACTGGATATATACAGAAATGCAAAAATTAGCAAACTATCATTACCCATTAGGAAGGGACCTCTGAAAGGCTTTACTAGATTAAACAGCATATACATGTCCATTCTTGCCTTCCCAGGACTTGAATGAAGTTCAGTAAGGAAAACTTGACTTAAACAAACATCCATACATGAGAAAAGTTTATGATAAATGCTATTTAGGAAAAATGCAGAGTTCAATATGGCAATTACATTGAGAAAGAATGGAAGAATCTACTGAGTTTATGTAAATTGTAAATACTATGTATCTTCCTGTGTGTCCTTTCAATTAAGACCTGAAGTGTGAGAATAAAGATACTCAGACTGATTGAGGAACACTAAGTAAACATTGAAGGAGGAAGAAGAGAAGAGGAAGAGGAGAAAAATGAGGGAGAGAAGAAGAAAGGAAGGAGGGGAGGGAAGAAAGAGTGCACAGGAAGGAAAAGACTAAGAAAGAAGGTAGAAAAAATGAAATCATTAGTGTGACATCAGCATGCTCACACAAGTAGAGACAGACAGTGGATAGTGTGACATCAGCAGCAGGGACACACAGGTAGAGACAGACAGCGGACAGTGTGACATCAGCAGGGTCACAGGGGTGGAGACAGACAGTGGACAGTGTGACATCAGCAGGGTCACACAGGTAGAGACAGACAGCGGACAGTGTGACATCAGCAGGGTCACAGGGGTGGAGACAGACAGTGGACAGTGTGACATCAGCAGGGTCACACAGGTAGAGACAGACAGTGGACAGTGTGACAGCAGCAGGGTCACATGGGTGGAGACACAGTGAACAGTGTGACATCAGCAGCAGGGTCACATGGGTGGAGACACAGTGGATAGTGTGACAGCAGCAGGGTCACACGGGTGGAGACAGACATGAGAGGAGTCTATGATGAAGAGGGCAACTAGCCTGGCATCACAGGCTTTAGTCTCTGTCATTGGCTGTCTTTGGACCAGTTTGCTTTGGTCAATTTACCCTGGGGTTTGTCAGTTTCCTTCCCATGTGTTTTCTCTTGATTTCCTGTCTACAGGTGGTTTCAATCCTATCCCTTTCCCCCAGGCTTTGCTTCTCATCTCCTGGGGAAGTGCAGTGAAAATGGGTCACTGCTGTGCAGAGAAGTGGTCACCGTGTCCATTCCTTCGAATATTACTTCTCTGTGACATTCTGGATAGCATGATTAGGTAAAAAAAAAAAGAGTTTGGAATTGTCTGAAGACTGAAATTCACAGGTGCTTTGAGCACAGATGAGCAGTGTAGAGTTTTACACATTGCACAAAAAGCAAAACTCACGCACACACACACACCTGCACGTACACGTATGCAGATATATACATGAACATATAATTGTATTTATTGTTTGTATTTATCTTAATATTTCCCAAAGCTGTTTATTGAATTGTAGTGTGAGCGGTTGCAGAGGATTCTCTTGGGACCTGTTTTATGATATTCCTTTACACCTGAGCCTAGCCTACCTTTAGGTAATGAGGCCTATTTCATGTGTGTGCATATTAAACCAGCTCAGGTAGATTCCTAGGATCCAGATAATTCAAGCCAGGATATCTGCTTGCCTCGGTGGTTTAGTTTCATCCAGCACAGGATTTTTCTTGACCTAGATTATGTTGCTTGTTTTTTTCAAGAACTCAGAATATTTGAAAGTGAAGGTCTAGCCTGAGGTAGCATTAAGGATTTCTAAACAAGAGCTTAATAAATAAATTTTTAATGTCAGCATTAGCAATGTTGATTTTTTTAAAGTCAAAGCAACACAGGAAAACCACAAAGATACTGTTTGCATATCAACTAATCTGACTCATTCCTTTCCACCAAAAAATGCTTATTGTTGATTTTTTAAAATGCTCATAATTTAAGTACCCCTCTCCCTGATCAAGCAAACCTTTTGCAGTGGGGGGTCAAAGAGCAAGGCTGACGCCAAGTGCAGTGTGCTAAAGAATGCTGGAATGAGGTGGGATTCCTGAGCTGATAGGAGTCCCAAGAACTCTGAGATCTGGGGTTCATTTACATTTTATGAAAAGGAAGTTTAGCACTTGTGAGAGAAAGGTCATAGGCTTTTATAGATGAAGTCAACATCTTTCAGTTAAATTAATTATTATTTAAAAAGAAGAAAATCACAAATAATCTCCCAAAGTTACGTTTCATCCCAGAAAGACAAGATGCAGCTGCCTTTTAACTATTCCTCTTGTCATTTGCTTCCAACTAGAGACACATTTCAAATTTGGGATTTAATTAGAAATCTTAATTGAAAAAAAATTTTAACAAAGAAAAGAAAGCAAAATGATTGGCATGGAAGCATAAAAATGGGGAGAAAAACAGAAATAGTGATAGCTCACCCATACTGAGCCAGCACCCATCTGGGTCTGAGGAGGTCTCTGGGAAGTTGCTATCTGAGTGCAATCTGAACTTCACTCAAGAGTTTTCTCAAGCAAATGAAATGTGTCATTCTCCATAGCTTATAATTCCCAAAGCTTTCATTTCTTCCTTCCTTCTTTTCTTCCTTCTTTTCTTCCTTCCTTCTTTTCTTCATTCCTTCCTCCTCCCTTCCTTCCTTCCTTCTTTCCTTCCTTCCTTCCTCCTTCCTTCCTCCTTCCTTCCTTTCTTTCTTCCTTCCTCCTTCCTTCCTCCTTCCTTCCTTCCTTCCTCCTTCCTCCCTTCCTTCCTTCCTTCTTCCTCCCTTCCTCCCTCTTTCCTTCCTTCCTTCCTTCCTCCTTTCTTCCTTCCTCCTTCCTTCCTTCCTCCTTCCTTCCTTCCTCCTTTCTTCCTTCCTCCCTCCCTCCTTCCTTCCTTCCTTCCTCCTCCTTCCTTCCTTCCTTCCTCCTTCCTTCAATCCTTCCTTCCTTCTTTCTTTCTTTCTTTCTTTCTTTCTTTCTTTCTTTCTTT
>LOJH01021049.1:0-18133 GCA_001685095.1 Ellobius talpinus | reverse complement strand
CACACACACGCATGTGTATATGTCTCTCTCAATACACACACAATTAAAAATTAATTAAAATTTAAACACTAAAAATATCGAAGTGGGGAGAGTTGGGAGGTAGCAAGGGGAAACTCTTTTAAGGCCATGCTAACAACTGGTGAGTGAAGATTTGTCCTAAGAACCTCTCAGTAGGGCTCAAAAGGAGTACACAGGTGTTTCTTTCTTTCTGTTTTTAATTAAAGGCACAGAGATTATCATTTTTGACAGTGAAACGGGATATAGATTAAAAAGGAGGTAAATAGGACTATGTTCCAATCTTAAATAATGGGCAGCTTCCACACTCCGATGATGAGACCTACGTGAAGAAAGACACGTAATCAAGCCAGCACCAACTGTCCTAGGCTGAACAAAACCTTGAAAATCTGTGCAAAGAAGTTTGGATAAAAGGCAACATCAGCTTTGGGAGCTGGGGAAACCTCCGCTGATTTTCACTTGTAAAATCCCTGTGCTTAGATGGCAGCCACGGATTCTCGGCAAGCACTGCATCCCTCCTGTTGGCTCATTAGCACGGAAGGATCTGATCTTTAGAAGTAAAATTGGGAAATTTCGCCACAGATGGGGATGCCTTGATTACACAGGAAGGCTGCGACTGCACAGTCAGCAACAGGTGCTGCCGTTTTCGTAGAACCCCGTGCTTCAAAAGACTAGCTGAGCTTCCCGAATGGCTGGCGCATAACAATTTACGCTGATTGCAAACTCCTGGTCTTGTTTTCCTCCCATCTCCCTCTAATATTGAGCAACTCGGGGTACTATTTCCCTTTCCAGCCAGTTTATAAAAGTTCCGGGGATATTTCTCCTCAGCTCTTCTCCCTTCCTTCTGTATTTGTACCTCTTCCTAGCTCATGAGTTGGCACGGTAGCAGAAAGTCTCTGGAAATCTTTTCTCCCTTGCTGCTGCCCTGTTCACCTTTCATGATCCGGAGATACTTAACCTTTCCTTAAAAGGGAAGAAAGCATATTGAAAAGGAATTAGTAGAACGCCCACTTATGTGCTGGTCGGATGGCTCAGCGAGTAAAGGTGCTTGCCGTCAAGCCTGAGGGTTCTAATTCAAGGCCTCGGACTCAGACCCAAATGGTAGGGGAGCATAGGCACCTCCAGCTTGTTCTTTGACCTCCTAAAGGGTGTCATGGCAGGTGAGCAGAGCCCCACCCTAAATAACTGGATAGATAAATTGCAATAAAGCTCCAGTTTTTATGTATGGGAAATTGAATGATTCGGAGAAGAAAGGTGATGCCTTCTCTTACGTGTGTGCTAAGAGGTACTGCAAGACTTGCCAGCATGAGCAGAAATTTGGGATATATGCCCTGAATGCAGAGAATGCCAGGGAGAAAGCCACGCTGCAGGTGCCATGGGCTGAGTAATAGTTACTCCTCTTTCATGAAACATCCCAGTGGGACCTAAGAGTGTCCACAGATGAATAGCGGTATTCATTTGCTTTGCATTTTAAAGAAAGAAGGTGTGTGTGTGTGTGTGTGTGTGTGTGTGTGTGTGTGTGTGTGACTGGATATCAAATCCAGAGTTTTGCATATGTTAAGCTACTATGCAATTACTCTGCCACTGAGTTGCAAGCCTCCCCTTTGAAAGCTACTTTAAGGAAAGGTCAATGTTTCGCTCAGACTGACTTCTGACATGTGATGTTCCTGCCTTGGAGTTCTAGGGCCACTGATGTTTGCTACCACCCCAAGCTAAAAATTCTTCAATAATGCGATTTTTATAATCTTATCCAGGGGAACCTAAGGTGTACCTTCCTCAGACCTTACACTTAATTTGGATGTATCCTGTCCCTATATCAACTTGATGAGCTTGAGAGACATTTTTCCTTGAGCTCTGAAAGTTTATCATGAGTACAAAATTAGTCCCTGCACCGCACCTACAAATGAAATCAGCTGTCAACTGAGACATCCTCTGTGCAGCGCCATGATACTCCATCAAACTCCCCCCAACACACTGTTTATCTTTCTCTCAGAACTTTTAAACTAGACAATCTTGGGGAAGTTAGCAATCCCTCCTCAACTGAATTCCCTCCCGTATAAACTGAAGATGATTTTAATATATAACTTCAAGATTGTCAGAAGGAAGGAAAATAATGTTAAAAATGAAATGGTGCCCGGTATAAGAGTCAGGAGGCAGTAAATCCAGAGGATGATGATGCTTAAGGAGGCTGGGATCCAGGAGAGAATGTTCTTTGCAGACACTTCCGGTGTGCTGAGTGGCTTCAGATGCCTGCTGCTTCCTGCCTACACATCTGCTTCTGAGGACACAGAGCTAAGTGGTCAACGATCACTTCTGTAGGAAAATAAAAGCCTAATGCTCTTGTTCTTTGCTGGCGACCTTTCCTTCAATGACCTCCTTACCTCCCTGTTTCCCACTTAGCCCCATTAGCTGGATGTGCTGCAATATGCTGCTTGTCACCGGTTTCAAAGACACCGTGCTAGGCTGCAGGTACACCAGATGGATGGACCTAGTGTGACTAATTATTGTGTATTTGCCTTTAATTATTATCATTTATTACCAGAGGAAAGACAATGGAGGATCTATGACGGAGAAGAAAATGTTGGCAGCAGGGAAGTTTTCCCTGGAACATGACCGAGTGCAGCGGAAAGTTTTCCTAGCTGGTGACAATGTGTTTGCATAGGCATAAACATGCCTCATGCACATTTGGTGGAAGGACTTGCAAGTTTATCCTCTTTAAAGTTTAATGAAACTAATTTCCATACATATCTATAATGTTTAATTTTTTTCCCAAAGAATCGTGCATAAGTATCTACAAGGACTTTCCTAGTATTTTGTAGAACAATCCTTGGTGCTAATTAGTCAACAAGTGTGCGATATCAATTGAAGGGCAGGAGAGTAATATAAGCCTAAAAACAGGAAAAAGTCCTGAGTTTTAAATAATGTGTATTTCAGCAAGAGTCTCATCAATTTGTCTTTGATTTTCTTTTCATTATAAAATTGCATGTTTTAAATTGCTCATTATTATCAACTACAATAGAGATAATTTTAAAATTATGAAAGGTTTTTAAAAACTATTTTATTCCTTTTAATTATGTGTACATTTGTGATCGTGCGTGTGTCTGTGTATGTGTGTGTCATGTGTGTGGGGGTACCTGGGAGTCCAGAGGCATTGGATCTCCTGGAGTTGGATTTATAGGCAGTTGGGAACTGCCCAACATGTATGTGTGCTGGGAATGGAACTTAAAACAATAAATGCTCTTTGCCACCAAGTCACCTCTCCAGCTGGGAAGGGAAAGATTTCAACAGTGAAGTCGAAGAGCTATTTTGTGAATCAACTGTATGAGGAACTCCCAGGTAGACAAAGTTTATGCCTTTCTTTTTTCTCGAGACAAGGTCTCTCTGTAGCTCTGAAGCTTGTCCTGCTTGGCAAATTTCTTATGTAAACAAACAGTACAGATTATAACAGAACTTTCAACCTACATACATACTTGATTTGACATCTTGATAGGCCCAAGCCACGAAACAACTAAAGCTTCTCTGTGTGTGCAAGACTGCACTGGAATAAATTAGGGTCTGTAAGAGCATGGAATTTACATTTCGTCAAGAGATTGTTTTTGTTTTTGTTTTCCCCTTTATTTCATAAATAGCCTCTTTTTAGCAAATACCCCTGTGTTGTTGAGTACTATTTGAAGAAATAGCAACAACAGATAGCCTCTTGTTAGATACATTTTCATTAAAGGTTAATCCTTTCAAAGGCCTTGAGTCTGGAGTTTTCCCCTTTTCTAAAACCTAAGCAATATAAACAAAAGATTAAGAGGACACATTTGGTTGTCCTGTAACAAAGAGAAGAAACTGCTGAAGCCAGAGGGGCTGTTTCCACAATGGAGCTGAGATTATAGGCAGTCAGTCCTTGCAGAGGGCAGTTTGTCAGTCGGGAGGGAAGCAGGTGAGCCCAGCTCTGAGAACACTGCACACCCTTTGTGCCCACCGATGTGTTATTTCCAAGTTATTTGTGGCAGATACTTGCAGAGTTTTATTTGTTTGATTGATTGGCGGTTTCTCAGTCCAACGTCATTTTCCGCGTTGAAGGAACTCTTTTTTTTTGTTCTCCCCTTCATTTCTACAAACAGTCTTCTCGTAGCAAAGGTAATAATTATAATAGAAAGAAACATTTATTCCAGAACATTGACCTCTGGTAGAGGATTATGAAGCAGATACTTGTGTTCCATTGCTCTCTGGCTCCGATCACACTGCAGGAGCCCAGACTTAGCTGTATTTTATGCTTTGGGCCGAAACCAACTTATATCTCAAGAATGCACTCCAGCCCACAGCAGCAGGCACATCTGTCTACTTCCTTCTGCAGACTTCGAGTCCCTGCTGGTATTTAAGTAATCCCTTCCCTCAATTAAGGTGGAATCAGCCATTCTTTCTGGCAGCACAACCAGACTTACGGATAGCAGTGCACAGCATTGCATGGATCTTTGAAAGCTATTTTGCCTTTTCTATCTCATACATCAAGCTGATACTCTTCAAGAACTCAAGAAGGGTCTGCCACCAAACAGGTGATCAAGTTGATTTTAGCACTGAATTTAGCTACTGCTGTAATAAAATATATGCTGTAATTGGCTCACAACTTGGCCCAAACTCTGTGTTTCTATACTAACACCATAGCAGGAAGAGGTACAATTCTTTGCTTCAAACCACTATTGCAATATGAAGCTAAATAAAAATACCTGTGTGCAGTCAGTGACTGGCAGTTGTCTGAGGTTTCCTTTCATCCTCTCCTCCTGGGGTCATTCTTATCCATCTGTTTACCTGCCTGGTATGTATTTATCTGTCTCTCTAGTTATTTGGCCATTGATGTGTGAAAAGAGGAAATGATTTGCAGTCTTTGTATTAAAACATTCAGGTGGGGGTAATTAACTTTCCAATTCTTTCTTCACCTAGCATCCACAATAAGAAATCTTCAAAGACAGTCAGGAAATAATCCCAGCACTCAGGAGGCAGAGGCAGGCAGATCTCTGAGTCTGAGGCCAACCTTGTTTACAGAGTGAGTTCCAGGAAAACCAGGGCTACAAAGGGAAACCCTGTCTTGAAACACCCACCTACCCACCCCTGAAAAAAAAAGAAAAGAAAGAAATCTCCACAGACAATCATTTATCAGGATAAAAAATCTCTAGTGCAGGATGTATACAAAAAGACCCACAATGCTCTTAGGTTATATAAATGAAGGAAAGTCATTGACTTAAGACACTGTGTTTTTGCTGTCACTGAAGCAAAATTTAACCCACTTTGTTAAATACAACAGGGTACAGTTCATGTACATCATTTACATGAGTTAAAGAGATAAGCTTGTTTCCTATTTGTGAGGGTTCACAGTTTTGAATCTGTACATTCTGGACTAAAGGTCAGAGAGTTCAAATCTATTCTTGCTCCTCAAGGATGAACAACAGGATGTTTCACCAAGTGTGTGGCTACTGGATGCTTTGCTCCTCAAAGGCCAGTCAACAGGATGTTTGACTTTGGGCATGGTTATTAGGTGTTTTGAGATGGAAGGAGGTAATTACCCTTACTTATTCTTTGTATCATGGAAATCTTGGCCCTCCCCTTTTGATTGGAGTATATAAGGACTGTGAGTAATAAACTCAGTTTCTTCACTGGAAGCCCTCTGGACTCTATCTTCTGTCTCTTGTCTAGTTCTTTCTTCAATCCAGACTCCTCTTCTCAGGAACAAACAAACAAGTTGAGCCGGACCGGATACCTATTCTCCTATAACTGAGTGACCATGGATAAGTCATTCAAGCCCAACTGAATCATCCACCTTCTATGGAAACTTATTGGTGATGGTGGGAGAGACCAATCACTGTGCTACCTAACTGAAAAATGTATGATATTCCTCAATCTCCAAATTCTGGCATAGAGTTTCCTGGATGGACAGCCTTGGAGTGATGTGGGATTTCCCTCTGTATGCTGTGATTACCATTAATGAATAAAGAAACTGGCCTGGCCTGTTGATAGGGCAGAACTTAAGTAGGTAGGGAAAACTAAACAGAATGCTGGGAGAAGGAAGGCAGGAAGAGAAGACATGTAGCCCTGCTGGAGATAGATGTTGGAACCTTGCCAGTAGGCCACAAACCTCGTAGTAAAATCTAAGATAATGAAGATAGGTTAATTCTAGATGTAAGAGCTAGCTAGCAATATGCTTAAATAATTGGCCACACAGTGTTTTAAATAATACAGTTTCAGTGTGATTATTTCGGGGCTAAGCGGCCAGGAACCAACAAGTGGCCTCTCTTCCTTTCAACATTGGAGGACTATTAGAGAAGCCAGACACTGGTTCTCTGGCTCTCATGCTGGCTTCCCTAGCAACTCCACTGCAATTGCTGTACAGGATAAGAGAGTATATAGACAATTTAATGTTTAACTAAATGTTTTCCTAGAAAAGAAAACATTTGAAAACCAGTGGGTCTGATGACCTCTAAATTTCTCTCCAGACCTTTAGCTCTCCTGAAACATAATCTTTGTTAAAATAAGAGCCCATGTTGCCCAGTCCATCTACTGAAATATACAGCCCTGTGATTCTTTCTTCCAAGGAATAGACAATGAGGTAAACCTCTTCCAGACATTCTTGGGTAGATATTCAGTTATATCCCATTTAACAACTCACTTTAGTTAATAATGAAGGAGATGAAGGTCAGCACAAGTAATTTTTTTGTCTTGAAAGAGATAGAAGCAGGGATTTAAGCCAGTCCTGTGGGCCAGAAGCCTCCTGTTCCTTTGCCATAGCACACATCTGTGCTATACCATATATGTATTAACAACTAAAAAATAATGGAGATTTTTGTGGAAATCCAAACAAACCTTAGTGTGTTGCTGCTAGTCTTCTTGTGGGAACCCCTAATACTTTCACTTTTGAAACAGTAATTTTTCCTTAACGATTTTTCCAGGCAATCACATGCTTCCCATTGCTTCTCTGCTATTAGTGAAAAAGCAGAAAACAAGTTCCTGGGTCTTTGTTTGCCAATAATGATAGCTAGACCTGAATACAGAGCAGTGCCCATAGGAATGAGTCCACATGCATACTCATCTAATGGGCTGAGATCACACTTAGCCATGGGACACTGAGGCTCGCTTCTCTGTGATTAGACAAATACCCACCCATCCCTAAGCAAAGGTGAACACAAAACCATGGCACTAACAATTTGTTAATAATCATTAGAAGTGATGGGGGGTGTTTCTCACTTTTCTGTTCCTGTTCCATGATATAAGATCAGACCAGGATGAGTGGGAGTGCCCATTGAGAGGTAGTGGATAGATAACACTTGATAGACATGTGATGCTGACATCAAAGCTGGAAATAGAAAACAAAACTCCACTGAATATCCAATACATGCAGAACTCCATTTGTTTGTACAGCAGATGCTGATTGAGGGCTTACCAAGCACTAGGGGCTCTTTATGTTGTACAGCAAATAAGATTTTTCTCCTCCATCTCCGAACCCTTCATAGATATGAAACACATGCAGAATAGAAAAGTTTCAATGTTTCTGAAAGGTGTTCCCATCAAATATAATCAGCATGATTATACATATTTGAATGCCTAGGACAAACTCCAAGGGACCTCTCCTGTCCAAGGGTCTTCATATTGGTCACTATGTACTGCTGATGATGCTGGAGCTATTTGTTTCATAAAGAATTGAGTATCTGTTATGTATTAACATCCAAGACTTTTGAAAGTGTGATCCCAGCCAGTATCCATTAGCATATGTTTCAAATAGGAGAGGTGATAATGTGTGAACAAAATAAATTTTAATATATTTTACAAGTTACTGAGCAATAAATGACCATACATTTCAGAGGCCAATAAGAATGACTTTAAACATGCAAGATATTTGAATGAGAGAATGAGTCTTGATAAAGTTCCTTGACAGTTTAGACTACTCACATATAGACAGATCAATGAATGCATTGATACCTACTAGATGTTTACCGAGATCCTAGCAGATGAGGAGGAACCTCATGTAAAGAATCGGATGAGCAAGAGAGAATAAAATTGGTCCTGCTTCTGTGATCACTTATGTTCTGATAGAAGAAGAAGACAAACTATTGTGAATTCTTGATAGGAGTGTTTTTTTTGTTATAGGCACAACGTGCTTTGGAAGAACACAGTGGGGGAAAGTTACTTAGCAGGAGGAGTAGGGACTATCCAGAGAGGTATTGGTGTTGCAAATGATGTGTATTGAGATCTGAAATTTGAGTACTCACACTCTCTGACATGAGCAAAAGACCAGCCACGGAAGAGAAAAATAACTGCTATCACTTGAAACTACCTGCTCATTGGCAGCGAACTTCCAAGTCCTTGCCTCGGAACCTCATTCGTGTGGACCCACCTTGAATTTTGATCACATCAAATGATCCTTGATACACCAGGAGAATAACAGATAAAAGACTGATCCCAATCTCAAGCCATCAAGCCATAGGGAAGATAGAAAGGGACTTCATGACACCAGGTTGAGAGGCTGTGGGATGAGCTCACCTCTCTATGTTCATGAAGATTTGTAACTTTTACAAATTGATGAGGACATGGTGTGATGACTACCTCATCCTGCAGAGGAGAAATGGAATCTTGGAAAGAAACTGAAGAGGCAACTTATGATTAGAACAACTGTCATGACTGAGGTTAGACCCAAGATCTCAGCACCCTACTTTCAATCTGGCACAAGCCAATTTTGTAGTTATTATTATGTGTCCTTCAAATCAACCACTTTCAATGAAATATTGCTTAAAATGCAGCCTTACATTAAAGTATACATATGTGTATGCCTGTAGATGTAGATACAAAGCATTCTTTGGGGGCTTTCTTTAAAATTTATCATACAAAGCATTCTTTGGGGGGGGCTTTGTGTAAAGCTTATACAGATCAAGAATATAACTCAGCTGGGTGATGGGGGTACACGCCTTTAATCCCAGCACTCGAGAGGCAGAGACAGGCAGATCTCTGTGAGTTTGAAGTCAGCCTGATCTTCAGAACAAGCTCCATGATAGGCTCCAAAGCTACAGAGAAAGCCTGTCTCCAAAAACCGTAAAAAAAGAATATATATCAAGAATATATATCAGGGATACAATCCTTATCTAGCTTGCATGAGACCTTAAGTTCAATTCCTAGGACTTCAAAGAAGCAAAAAATATTTATCCTGAAAATGTATATGGTAAAAGCAATGAAAATCTCAAATTTTAAGATATTGAATTCTGTACTGTATATTTGCCAACATTTATATATGTATGATCTATTTTTTCAAATTTTTACATAATGATTAAAAATAAACACATAAATGAGAACTTTAGGAAGGCATTTCTTCTTGAATTATCAAGAATTTTGAATTTGTATCACCTTAAAATCTTTTGAAGGCAGTTCAATCTAATTGTTCACATTCTGCAATATCTTGAAGATACATATTCACTGTATATATGAATATTTATGTATATATGTGTATATGTATCATATGTGTGTGTGTCTGTCTGTGTCTGTTTATACAATACACATAGGCATAATTTTTCATCTCCTTCATTTCGTTCTGTGAATCTTCCCCTGAGTTTTTCTTGACTTCTGGGCAGCAATTAGACAATCCATATGAAAAAGGATTTCTCAGCTGTTTTCTTAATCAAAGTAAGCTGATACTCTTGTCCGATCTTGGCTAGATGAAATTTATTTTGTCTAAATAGACAATCATTTTGTACTCTCATGTCTAGGTTTTATGATATCAGCATAGAGAATCATCAATCAAATAAACATACATAAGCATCACATTTCCACTGAAACGATTCAAAAGTATACATAGTTAATGTCTTAATACTGAGAGGGAAAGTGGTATATGGCTTGCTTATTTGATCCTATCAACACTTTTGTTTGGAGGGTGGTGAGTCTTTCTGAACATTTTAATCTCAGGGGCAGGCCTCTTTGGAATCTGAAGAGAAGGCTTCCTGAAAATATTATTTTTGGAAAACTGGTACTAATTGAAAGTCAACAGCCTAATGTGAGACTGTCATCAGAAGCATAAAGGGATAGGAACGAGCAGGGTTTGGAAAAGTGAGCCAAAGCATCTGGAGTCCTTCTCAGTGTGTGGGAATCATCCCCATCATCCGAGGGCCAGCAACCCTGCCTTGGAAGACATTGTAGAATCTTCCATGTCTGTTTAATGCTTTTAACTGTCCTGTCCATCGCCTTGCTTCTTACTTGCTGTCTTTATTAATATTAATTGAAGCTGAGACAATTTTTCATCTTGATTTTGCGGAAAAAACATAAAGACAATATGACGCGCAAACCTTTATTGGTTGCCGTCCCACATTCAGAAGGTATGGATTGGCAGCCATGAAATTCAGCCTATGAATATAGGTAAGGGACTAAGGATCTTTCTTGTTGTGGGGTGATCCAAACACATTGATACAGAAGGAAGAAGGTATAGGGTGGCCGCAATGTTCTTGAGACTAAAGGTCACATTTTCCTGCAAACTGATATTCCTAGTTCCAGTCACTAAGAACACAGCAAGATGTTATACTGAGGAAGAGAAGAGAGAAGAGGATGGGTATGGCCAGTGTAGCTCCATAAGGTCATGATGTCTAGGAGGTTTCTTATGGATGACTTAGTGTCTTCTTTTGGTATGTGGAGAGCTGAAGGGATGGGTCTTTCCAGCAAGAACATTCAGTGTTAGCAAGTGACCTGAATTGATTGCAGCATATTGAGATATTTCCTCTGAGCAGAGGACAGAGCTGCTGATGGACACTGGTAGGAGTTGAGGTTGTAGAAATTAGTGACTGAAGGTCCTTATGAGCAGATGTACAATTTCTGAGCATTGCTTTGCAGATATAAGATACAGGTTGAAGTGGGAAGCTTGAGGTCTGTATGAAGACTGCCAAAACTCAAAACAAAAAGTATTCTTTCATGCCACGCCCATTTTCTTCACACCTGAGGTATTGCCCATTATCTCAAGAGAAGAAAGATTTCTGGGGTCAGTGGAGATAGTATGGTGGTGTACCCCTTTAATACTAGCATTTGGGAAAGTAAGAAGAAAGAATCGTGAGTTTGAGGACAGCCTGGTGACATAAACAGGTCCTGTCTTAAAACATGCCTCTGTATGCATGTTTCTATGTGAGTGTACATGCACACACCAAATTTCAGTTGACCACAGAGTTAGTTATTCAGCAAAGTACAAGAAAGCAAGAGAGCTAAGGAATTAGAATACAAAGCATAAGGAAAATGTAACTATTCTCTTAAGTCAATACCCTTCACTCAGAGTGGATTAAGTTTAAGCTATGACCAAGAATAAGCTGCTGTTGATGAAACACCCTTAGCCTGCTTCAAACAATGCATGCACCTGCAGGGAACAACAGGCTGCCAGCTTGCATTAGAGTGCCTACTACAGGAACTGGAAATCAAAATATGATTGCAAGTATACAACTTCAAACATGCTAGTAATTACCCTATCATCAACTAGGGGTGACTAGATGCCTTGCTAAGTCACCAAATCTGAAACACTGGATCTGGGATTCCAGGCCTAGAGGAATTCTAAGAAGCAGCAAGGAAGGCGAGCGGCATAAACGAATGGGAATGTTGATGTAGACGCTCCTGCTTTTTAATGAAATGCCTTGAATATGAGATATACTCAAATCTCATAGTTAACCAGATGGTTAAGATGTTTCTTTTTCTTCCTAAGCAGGCAAAAGCAACTTGGACAATGTTGCTGACTGTTCCTCCCAGTGTTTTAAAGGTAATGTTTGACACCTGTGACTTTCAAAGCCAGGGAAGAAGGCAATATGATAGCTACAGCAGATACCTTCTGACTCAGTTGTCAACCTGAAATGATTATATCTTCTTTGATAACAGCTGTGGTAACAGAAATGGCCTTCGCAATCACCTGGCCGACCCTGTGTGATCACAGGCTTTAGCTGTGATGCCCGGTGCAGGCTGTCACCAAAAGTCTAAATCTACATGTTACCAAGGCAGCATCTGAGCAGCCAATGTCTATGCAGTATTTATTGACTGATTAAAAACCAAGAGTGCTGATTTTGTAAATTTGTTTGTATCCACTCCACATTTCCCGTGGAAGATTTATTGATATTGCCCAGAAATACAAAAGTGTTTCTCTTCCACTGTTACCTGGTACACATAACTCAATGTGAACTTTGATGAATCCACCTTCAATAAATCAATAAAAACTGTCAGTACGCTTTATATCCCTGCAAGGGCTGTTGCAAAGGAAGCACAGAGGAGAGAAGGGACCGAGTTTAAGACATCCGCCAATGTGGTAGCAATGGGACTCTGTCTGCGTCGTCACCCAAGAAAACATGGGCGTGTTACTAGCCCCTGATCTCCCCCTTCTGTAGGAACAGAACAGAGGAGCTCTGGTGAGAAAATCCAGCCTTCTGGGTGTTGAAAACTTTTTCTCTGTGACTGTGGGGAGTCACCTCTTCTCTCAGCTTCGAATTAGAACATTTTTCCAGGATGTCTCAACTCCCAAACTCCCGTTTGATCCTTATCAGAGGTGTTGGTGGTTCAGTTCCCTTTGGCCTCTGTGGTTTCCTGTTCTGGAGTTCAGGGAGAATAAAGACATTTGAACATGGGACATTTTTTATCACGATGGTGTTGGGTGTAGAGTGGGTTGGTCTGAAGTTTGGATAAGGCGCCATGCAGAGGGAAATGGCAGCAATGGTGTCCTCTGGTGGGAAAGTTCTAGGCCAGGAACCCAGGCCACTTGGTTCTGCAGTTTTGATGTAAACCTGAGACAGAAGTGACCTCGGCATCTAAGACTTGATTTTTCCTGACAATCAAATCAAGGGGCCTGCTTGCCTTTGTTATGGCGCCCACCCTCAGTGATGGTTCTCCAAGGGGGCTGCTTCCAGTCAACAAATGCAGGCAGCGTGCCTCTGCTCAGAACTAACTCTGGGAAGCTTGCCTTGTTTTCTGAAAACCCCCCTCTTTATTTCTCTCCAATTAGTTTTATGCGTCTATTTATTTTTCTCAACAAGTTCATAATTCTATTTTTTTGTTTGTATTCCCTGTTTCCACCCAAACCCTGCAGCGTTCCCTACTCTGAAAATCTGCTTGCCTTTTAAATCCATCTGTATTGAATTATTTAGAGTTTTGATAAAGCCCTGTTTTGTCTGATGTTTATTTTCTTTAACAACAAGAAACTTGAGTGAACTTTTTCAAAAGACTTCTCCCACCCCCTAAAAAAGGTTCTAGTTTTTCAAAAGTGTTAGGCAACCCTGGCCAAAATGCACAAAGCCACCGTTGGGTGCCCTTTCCTTTGTGATCTGGGTTTCTGCTCCACCATTAAATATTCTTTCATCTGAACCTGTTGTGGGGAGAGGAAAATAAAACATCTTCTGAGTATGAACTCCGTCCAGAACACAATTCCACACCTCTCCTTGCTACCCAGTCCCTCTGATTCTTTATCTTCTGTGGCTGATAATT
Source organism: Ellobius talpinus (assembly GCA_001685095.1). NCBI lineage: Eukaryota > Metazoa > Chordata > Mammalia > Rodentia > Cricetidae > Ellobius > Ellobius talpinus. The sequence continues at coordinate 4,666 of LOJH01021049.1, read as the reverse complement.
CCTGCATCCTTGAAGCACATTCTGCATTGTGATTGGCTGACACCTTCACATACACAGATGCTCACCCAATTACTTGTTCACTTGTACCTTGCTCTCTTTGAAAGCTGCTTAACTCTTAACACTCTGCTAACTATTTTACTTCATCTCAGTAGAGCTCTACTCTTCCTCTCCCCTTAGCTTCTCCCGTCACTCAGTCACTGATGACTGATAATTTGAGCCTGGGCATCTTTCACACTCATATCCGTTCTATCCAATATCCTTATACTTTGGTTACTTTATGGCACTCTATCTTTCACATTAAATTAATTAATTCGTTTAGTGGTGGAGTTTTTCTTTGGGGTGAGAGAGAGAGACAGAGAGAGAGATAAAATGATTATTTTGAAGGGAGCTGAACACACATTGCTCTCACGCACACTCACGACTCTAGATGTGGCTACACACAGGAGTCCTGAAACAGTGCAGGTGGCCAATACTGGAAAGCCACCCAAGAGTGGAAAAAAATTGAACGGATTAAGTTTCAAGCCAGAAAGTATAGTTAGCTCTTCTTGTTAGAGTAGCTTAGGATACTGAATGTAGGAAAAAGAAAAAACAAGTTTCCCATGGAAAGAGTTCATGGTACACATATCTTTTTAATTTAGGGAAGTGAAAATTCAAGTTTTTATTTCTTTACCTTGCCTTTTATTTTCTCCTTCCTCGGTGAGTGTGTTTGTGTGCGTGCGTGCGTGCGCGCACATGCTTGCACACACTCATCCCTTTTCAATCCTTCCTTTAAGGTTTAATTTAACAATAACATTTGCGATCGGGGTCCTGCGCATCTCAAGGGCATTGCGCTTGAAATTGCACACGCTCTGCACCATTTATCATGGGCTGACATGTGTCATGTTCCAGGCTGCAGCTCCAAGAGGTTACAGCTCACGACTGCTCCTTTGTTGATCAGCTGCCGAGAAAACTGAGGCACCTTCCTTCCCTTCTCCTTTTATTTCCCCCCTCCCTTCTAGTTATTAAAGCTGCCTCATCCCCTTTCTGAAGACCCAGCTTCACCCCTTCACTGAAGAAGAAACACAAAAGAATTTGTATTGTGTGGATGCTTCATTTCCTGAAATTTCTTGTGGGAGCCACACAGTGTTTAATAAGATTGGAATGCACCTCTAATCAACTTTAATCTTTGTCTAGAGAGAAACGGAAAAGACCATTAAAGCCAGCACCCACCTAGCTTTGTTTCCAGGCTCATGGCAGCTGTACAGGATGGGAACATTTAGATCTGGCTGAATCCCACTCACCAGTCTGCAACAGTCCGAGTCTCCCCGTTTTATAACATGTGCTGCCAGAGAGCAGTCCTTTTCTCATGCTATCTTCTAACCCGGCAAAGATTTGAACGTCACCACGAAAGTTCCTTTAATGCATATGGAAGTATGAAGTGAAAGACGAGGGGTCTCATTTTCCAGAAGAAGGCTTCCTTTGGTGGCCCCACCCATCCAAGGTTCTGCTTGTCTCCAACCTAGCCTGTAAAGTTGAGTTTGAACAAGTTTTAAGCAGAGGATAATTAACCAATAAACTAAGTACTGCCATGTAGCCAGTTTTGTCCTAAGATATTTTAAAACCAGTATTCCTGACTGGGTGTTTCCTACTGCTGAAAAACAGAGGTCCAAAGGTGTTGCTGTGGTCCATTTCCCCACCCACCTATTGGCTAGTTTACATCCCCACTTTGTCCCTGTGCTGGAACGCCAACTATCTGCCTCCCTGCCAACTCCTTCTGTACTTGGTATAGATAGCATTTCTTCAGGCATCTCAAAGCCTGCTTCCCTCACCTCTGGCCTCTCCAGAGTTTATCAAAATTGTAGCATTATTTCCCTACTCACTACAAAATAATCACTGTGATCTTTTTGCTGTATTGTGCCTTGTTCTCTTGGTATCTAGCCTTGAATCTAACATACACTGTGGCTATTCAAATTATCTTTTAAGTGAATGACTAAAAATGTTAGAAGTCTTGCTTGGGCGATCTGAAAAGATGTCCATCTACAGTCCTTTGAGACATCTCCTTTTCCCTTTATCCTTCAGAGGTCGTGGTACCCACTGTTCTGGTGGTTTCAACTTAGTGCCACTCAGATCAATGTTTTAGGCATGTTCTTGCTTCTGAAGGGTAAAACACTCTTTATAGACATAGAACCTGGCCCAGAATACACAGTGGCCTTGTTGGAGTGGACATGAGACACTCACACTCTGCCATTCCCCTTAATAGATATTGATTGCTGAAGGATGTCCCACAGCACAAGCTCAGGGAAACCTTTAATCAGGGGACATTAAGATCAGCCAGGAATCAAGATTTAGGAACTGTAAGATGATAATATTAATCCCTGTTTCTGTATCACTCAGATCCGGAAGAAGAAAATTTGAATTCTAAAATAAAACTAAGTCTCATCTGATCATGCAACTGTGGGCGTGTAAACAGATGAACAGTAGCAGATCTTGGAGAGTTTTCCTAGATTTACAGAGGACGAGATCTGAGGAAGGAAGTGAGCATTGACCGGCCACAAAAGCATGGAAAGCACCCAGAGTGAGAGGGAGCTGCTCAGAAATAGGCCTTCAGGAAGTGGGAGCAATGATGCTATAGTTTGTTCCACATTTACTGCCATCTCCTATAGATACAAGGAGACCATGTGGTCGGCTTCGGGGTCCCTAAAACACAACCACTAAGGGATCTGGGACTCTCCTCAACCAACAACGAAATGCGGATTCCTGGGGTAGCTGTCTCAAAGCTGGAATCATTACTTGGCACCAAGAGCCTCTGGAATCAGCAATAGTGATTGCTTTTCTAAGAAAGTGTTAAGGGGAGAAACCAGATGTGTGCAGATTACACAAACAGAGAAATTGACATGAAATTAGTAGAGTGAGCTCTTCTTCTTCATAAAGATAGTCAAAACCTAATTTTTCAGAAGAGGCACCCTGTTACAAGACTTCGGAGACTGCCTTGATCATTCACAAGAAGACCTGCTCTGAACACTTCCCTATGATGACTCAACAAATGATTGACAGCCAAAACTCACATCTCAAAACTTGTTACAGGAAAAGGTAAGTGAAGACACATTCCTGCAAAGTTGAAGCAAGACAATGAAAAGTGAACATGCTAAACACCAGACTTATCGCCAACATTTCCATGCTTGATAGCACTCAAATAATGTATTTTGATCATCTATTTCTCAGTGCAGATATCTCTGGAACTTGAAACTGTACATCCTAGCTTCATTCAGCTTGAGTCTAATATTACAGAATAATGTTGAGGGAGGATATATTGTACTGGAAAGATCAGAGAAATGAGCTAAATTCTAAAATCTGAGATTCTAAAATAAACACATACAATTGATTTTTTTCTCTGCCATATATTTAACGAACGATATTCATATTCCCAAAAGTATAATTATTATTCTCACTATTCTAAAAATGTGGAATGTAACAAAATTATGATTGACTTTTTCAAACAATGGGATTATTTTGCAAACTTGATCAAACAGCAGACGATCATTAAGTCAAACATGTCACTGTCATTAAATAGGTAATTTTTATTACCATTACTGCTTTCTTGATTTTCATTGGAATGTTAAAAAACAACCTAAAATCACTTCACATTCTTCTCTTATGAAAAAGAGGAACCTCGTTAAGATATCCATCAGCTCCTGGGTATTAAGAGGGAGGTGACTCATGACTTAAGAGGTCATCTGATTCTTGAGAGGGGAAGGTGCCACCAAACCAAAGCAGCAAAACAAAACAAATAAAACTTAATAATACACTGACAAGTATTTGAAAGTAATCTAGTGAAGATGTTGAAAAAATTACACAAAAGAATAATGATGTGTGCGTGGTAGGTAAAATATAGATTACGGTTCTTGATTTATAACAGGATACAGGAAGGAGACAGAGATTGTTTGTAAGACCTTGTGACAGAATTTCAACAAATCTTTTTGAAAAGCTGTCTTTCTGCCTTGGCATGAATTCCAGGGCAACTCAGGGAGCCACGTCAGATGAAATGAAACACCCAAGCTGGCAGGAGCCAGGTCTGAGGTACTGAACTCCAGGAGTGGCTCTAAGCAAGCTCCAAGGTGGGGTTCATCGCCTGAGTCAAATGCCTCATTGCTTCTGTCCCAGCCTGTGTATCAGAAAGAAGTTTATTCATGAAAAGTTTCTAGTATTTTCTATACTATGAAGTAGTTCCAGTAAACTTAAAATTGACCTGCTGGGTCTCCATCCCTAGATGACCTTTTCCCCTAGACACCTCTTCCTCCATAGTACTGGATTAAAGTGCCTTGTCTAAAGGAAGACAGTGCTCTCATAGAACCTTGTCATAAACCTGCATGCTAGTGGCAACATGGCGATTTTGTATCTGCTTCCTATGCATCTTGTGATGACAAAAGAATTCAATTCATGCAAGGAGCCCAGAAGAGTGCCTGGCACCAGGGAGAGGGTGGAAATAATAACAGTCGCCTTGTTATTGTTGCCATTATCATCACCAGGACAGAGACGTTCAGCCCATGTGTATTTCTAGTTGAATGCAATTTCCTAATGATCTCTTGTTGTCTAAATTTTCTGTCCTTCCCGGTTCCTGCAATCATTAAGTCCGAAAGAAATCACACAGAGGTCTACATTAGTTATAAACTGATTGGCCCATTAGCTC
>LOJH01021048.1:1577-20470 GCA_001685095.1 Ellobius talpinus | reverse complement strand
ACACATACGCAGATACACACATACGCAGATACACATACGCAGATACACACATACGCAGATACACAATACACAGATACACACATACACGTACAATTATACAGATATGCAATACAAAAGAAGAATGCACCTTAAAAACAACCCAGCACAAACCCATTTTTTTTGGTTTCTCTTCTGTTGTAAGGACAGGCCCATGGCAACATGTTAGAGGACAGAACACAGAAAGTCCTAGTCACATCAGCTGAGGTCATCCCAAAGCCCTCGACTTTTCTACCCCAGTGGACCAGAGCTAGCTGCAGGTCAGGTAAAATCAGGAGGAATCTCCAGCCCACTACGGCCCAGCTGCTGACCCATAGGCTCAGGAGACAAACGTGAGAATCTTCGGAACTTGGGATGGTACCTTTGCTCAGCCTCCTTTACACAGAAATGCTGAGTTGCCTTCAAACCTGCTAACAATATTATGTAGACTATAGTTGAGGTTATTATCCAGATTCCAGTGGCTGAGGAATGGAGGCTTCAGGGTTAAGTGGCTTGCCCAAGCAGGAAGCCCAGTTTTGTGAAGAAGCTAGGATCCGAACCCTGGAGGACCACTTTGTGAACCTGTGATTTTAACCATGGTTACTAACCCTTTCCCGTCCAGAGGGCTCCTCCCCACCTGCTCTGATCCCACCTCTACCCAGGCAGGAGAAACCCTGTGCTCCCAATGGAGCTCTGGACACCACTTTTATGCTTGCATGCCCTCAGTTCTTTCTTTTATGCTTGCATGCCCTCAGGTCTTTCTTTTATGCTTGCATGCCCTCAGGTCTTTCTTTTATGGTTTGTGTCGAAGGCTTTCCTCTCCTGAGTCCAGAAGCTCTCTTGAGGATAAGGGCTGGAACATAGTCACATGTTTCTATCACTATCATGCGACAGATTGAAAAGGACTTCCTTCCAGAATCAGATTCACACTGTAAGAAGTCTAGAAACAGGTCAAGAGTGTGCTGGGGGGTAATATATGCATTTATCAAGGAGCACTGTCACTTGGATTAATCTAATCAGTGAAATGCCTGGCACAGGGTTTTTTTCTATTTTGTTAAAGACCATTTAGTCACGTGGTATTTGGATTTGGTGTTTGCATATCTACAAAAATAAAACTCTAATGAATGACAAGGAGTCAGAAACAGGGATTGGTATAAGACGGGCACAGAATAATTTCAGTTCTGTGGTTTCTGCATTTAAGAATTGGGTTTTTCATTTAGTAACCTGCCCTGTACTTCAGGTATGCTGCCACCAGGTGGTGGTAGAGCGCCAGACATAGAGTCCGTAAGATTGCAGCCTTTTCTGAGGTCCAAGCTAATAGCTCTTTGCCTGAGATCAAAAAGCATTTGAGACCACACTTTGAAGTTTACTATAATACATTAAAAAAACCCGCCCAAAATAGCTGAAATTAAACTCTTGGCAACCCTTTAATCAGATATGAATCCCAAACGACCACATCTGACCTCATTACTTCTCTTTCATGGCCTCTACTTATATCCATAATGGCTAATGCAAACGGCCTCCACACTAAACCTTCCCCGTTTTCTCCGACTCGTTACTTACTGCCAGTCTCTGGCATGCTAGAATGCAGATGAGGTTTCAAAACTCTTAATAGTTTTTCTTGGGGAAAAGAAATCTCCGGTTTTCCTTGTTCTTCCCGGATAATATCAGATTGTCTCTTAAAATAGAATGGAAAGGGTTTCTCCACCAGACCAACACACACCATTAGCTGTCCATATTTATGCGTATTTGCATGTATGGAGGACCCCCCTTTATTTTCTATACTCTGGAGCAGGTGTTTGACTCTCAAGTCTCCTGGCAGAGAAGCAGTTTGTCACAATTTGCCAGTGATGGAGCTGAATTTCTTTAGTAACAAGTTCTGTCCTAAACGTCTTGAAAAGAAGACCTTTTCGGAATCAAAAATTTACCTGCCCTTTTAAAAATTTGAGAAAAACAGAGAAGAACATGTCACCAGCTTCATTACTATGGTTTATAGTATGCGTTGTTAAAAAAAATCAATGAAAAGGGACCATGAGGCTGCAGAGGTTCCCATTGTCATGGGCCATCAAGCTTAACATTTGGGACAGATTCCAGACAGGTTTAGATTTATTAGGCTCATTATGACTTGTGGCTGAATGCACCCCTAGTTTCTGAGTCACTGCCCTGTTCTGTTCCCTGTTTCAAGAACAAAGGTCTGGGTGCCTCCAGACCAATGCTGAGGGTCAAGGGTCAGCACACACATAGCTGGGGGTAAAGGCACAGCAATTTCGTACCTAAGCATCAACATCGAATAAAAGGGGGTTGGGTGGGAGATATTCAGGGACTGGAATTGGGGATGAAGAAAGACAGGCACTGAGTCCCAATTCCTGAAGACTGGGATTCATACACCAAATGATGTTACCTGTGCTTATGGGTGGGAGAGGAAAACACAGCTAGCTATGAAAGTGTGTGCCCCAAAGGACCAGCTCCCAGCCTTACTCTGGGAAAGAAATCTGGGGAAGTCAGTGAGAAAAGGCAAAAGGCAAATAAAACCAGGGAGAAGAAAATCAGATGGATAAGAGAAAGCTGCCATTCAGGCCTCGCAGGAAGCCTAGGAAGCAGCAGGCCAGATATTATTGTCCTCTGTTTATACACCAGCAACTGAGTCCCAGAGAGGGGAAGTGACTTAAGGCCGCACACTGCGTGGTGGATTCAGGCTTCAAAGCAAAGTGACCTGCTTCCAAAATAAAGACGAAAGAAAAGAGGGCCCATTTGAAACCTGACTTTACGGTGTGTCTTACTCTTTATAAACAGTTAAGTAAAATTTCCATTTGACAGAAGCACAGCCTTGGAGGGGTCCAAAAACCAGCCTTAGCCACCATCAAAAGCATCAGAGGAATATTGACTATAATTTATCCTCCCTTTGATACGTGGGATTGTAATTATGAAAACTGACTCTATTTACAGGCTCCGAATTTAGGCATACCCTTGGTGCTAGAGGCAATGTTGATTTTTTTTATTACTATTATTTCTTTATTTTTGCCTCTGTGCCTGCGATAGTCATGGCTGGATACAGCAGTCACAGAGTTGCTGACTCAGCGTCTCCTCACAGTCTGCTTTGCGTTCTTGCTTACTGTTTCTGACCATGCCATTCCTCTGGTTAAATCCTTTCAGTGGTCCCCACCGATTACAGAGGCCGCACCTGAACATCACTTGGGACACTATCAAACACCTGCTACCCCGGTGCCTCACCTGAGATGCTGGTGCAGCTCGTTGGAGGGGGAGGCCTTTGCCTAGCGGGTATGAAGGAATCCGATTTCTGCTTAAGGCGGAGTCACAGGGATCACACTGACTTCCCTGCCTGAAACAACCAGCAATCCAGGGAAATCTGCACAAAGTACTGCTGGTGTTCGGGCTGCTAGACACAGCACAACAAGGACAGTGAGGCCTGGGACACAGGAAGCAAATATAGGATACAAGTGGCCTCATTTGCAGGAGGGAGGGCCTCAGAAGGAACTGGAATGTCTGATGAGATGAAAAGCGCCCAGGGAGGCCAGCGTGGTGAGGGATGGCTGGGTGGAGGGGAGGCCGGCATGGTTGGAGCTTTCTGGGTGGAGGGGAGGCCGGCATGGTTAGTTTGCTGGGTGGAGGGGAGAAAATGCTGAACAGTACATGCTTATAAAGAACCTACCCGAGGCCAGGCAATGAAGCATCTGAAAAGACTGACGGATAAAACTCTTAGACCCTGAATCAGGCTGATGATAGTTTCTATACTGTTCAGGCTGGAAAGCTCTGGGATTTCAAAGACATGGTTCAAGCCCTCAGCACCTTTGCCCAATAGTGGGAAATACTAGCAACAGGCTGGACAGTATCCCAGTGTTGCATAATAAACCTTAAACACAAGACCAAAGAATTTCCCTTTGTTCCAGAACAGTTTGGAAATGTATTGATGGGGATACAGAATTACCCATCCTGCAAAAGTATCTTTCAGAAATGAATGCAAAATAAAATTTCTTCCAGAGGCACATGAGCTGGCAGAACTTATCACTGGCAGCCTCACATTGTTTAAAATGTTACAGGAAGTCCTTTAGATGCCAGAGAGAGACAAGGAGCCACACAATGGAATGGAGAACGGGGCTGGCTTCCCGCGTCTGGGATCGGCATGGTTTTACTACACGTGAGACAGCTTCTCTGAAACATCCTGTGCTTGGTTTCACATTCAGCGGTTACTATCTTTACATTTTTAATAATTGCAAACAAGGGGCCTTACAGCTTTAGCATGCGAAGTGATCAAGTCATGTAATCAAAGAATGGGCGCACAATCAGCGAGTTTCCTTGGAAAACCTTCCAACCGCTGGGTTAGATTATCGCGGAACTTCCCCCAGAAAGGTAGAAATTCAATCACTAACATTGAGGAAACCTGGCAAAGCAACCTCACCGCCCTCCACAAGTGCAAGCACAGTTTCAGAAGTAGTCAGGCAAGAAGCAAATGACAAACTAATCCATTCACTGCTGCTAAAGTAATTCCAAGTGCGATCCATTGGAGAAGAGAAAGAGCTTTCACAGGATGCATATGGGTATGGTTGTCTTAGCTACTTTATTAACTTTTACCCAGAGGTATTAAAACCAAATACTGTATTAGGTTTTTGGAAACAATTCTGTATTATGAGCGGAGATTTAAGAATGCACTAAAATCTGTATTTCTTTTTCCAATACAAACCTTTGCCATTATTAGTATTGCAGGGTACACTGAGCCTGGACTAGAACGATTCCCTTGGAAAATGATGGTAAGGTAATGGGAAGATATTAATTGCAGGTTCTACAATGAGATTCACGAATTAATGAATTAAACAAACAGTGTTTAGAGTTATTTGGATGTACCCAAGTCCCTTTAGTAGACACACAGAGTTAAAAGACATTAACTTTTTTTATATAATTTTGATATCTTTTTCTTGTCCAGAAAGTGAATATCAAGTTATTCACATGGGCCTTAGCTTATTATTTTTAATTTCATAAGTCATCTATACATATTTTACGGAGAACCCCTTCTGTCTAAAATTTCCCCCATGCAGAGCTGTGGAGGTTGGTGGTAGTAGTTAGAAACGTTAGTCAGACTGGCTAGGGCCATATGCTGAGCTTGAGAAACCTCTGGGAGGAAAGAAAAATTAGTGGACCTTTGAACTGCTAACTCGTCATTAATTCCCTTAACAAGCCTTTGGAGGGATAGTAACTCAAAGCGGTGGTTCATGCAGCTAGCATCCGCAGAGGGAACAATCTGCCCGCTGTCTCTCCGAACACGTCCACATTTTCACACTGAAATGTCACTAGAAAGGTAGGAATGTGATGTTACTACCCATGGTGGCCAGGACTTGAGCCAATCAGTCAACACCGGTGTCTGAATGTGAAGTCTCTGAGCTCAAAGGGTCAATTGTTGGCCAATATTTCATGCTCTCATCTGAGACAGCACTGGGCCTCCAGAACCGGCAGTGCTTCCTGCCTTAAACTCTTCTCTGTGATAATGGTGAGATCTCCATCCTTTTGTTTCCTCCTAACCCTTGGGTAGCTTTGTGTGCAAACCTCTTATTTGTTTATTCAAATAACCTTGACTTTCAAAAAACATCAATATACACCACAAAGAAAAGGTCTTCAGGGGCTTTCCAAAGGTGATAGCTTCAAATACACATTTGTATGATTCAAGTCAGGAAATCTGGCCAGTTTCATATCCTGATAGAAATAGGTTACACAAGCTTATTATACTCATGAGAATAACAAGTGCATTACCATCTACACTGAGTGTCTCATCAATGATGCTGATGTTATTGCCATGCCAACAAGTCTACTTGTCCTCGATTCTCCTCCCTCCACCTGTTGACCTCTGCACCTCTCCCAGCTGGAGTTTGTCTGTCTTCCCTTCACCATGAGAAAGAGCCACCAGAGCAGTCTGGCTCGCTTTAAATCAGCTCCTCACGTCAGCCATCCAGGTTGGCAACGGTCCACTCCACAGAGATCCGGGAGGGAAATAATCAACTAGCGACAGTGACCTATAACCTATGAGGGGACCTAGTCTCTGTAGTGGTCAAGGATGGTCCTCAGTTGCTCTACCTTGACCCATGATAGGAGTTCCCTAGAGGCCTTCACTTTAGATCAGGCTTACGGTAGTTCCCTGTATTAGTCAGGGAACAACTTATAGGTACTCGAAACTGTATTAGTTGAGCCATCGGCTACACAAGGGACAACCCTATACTTCTTCTCTTCACTAGTCCAGATAAACAAAGGTCTTAACTTTGTCTTCTCTTTTTTGATGAAAGGGGTTTGAATTTGAGATTACTCAAAAGCTTTGCAAGCCGAATGGCACACGTTGCCCTTCTCACACTAAACCCCCCCCCCAACAACCTCAACTCCTTAAATGAAATGCCCCGCTCAAGGAGCTATGAAGTTTTGATTTCTAATTCTGTGTCTAAAGGCTCATTTGGCTTTTTGTTTGCTTGTTTGTTCACAGTGAGCAAGTCTATTGAGTTAAATGACTTGCAGTCTCTCCTTGTAGAGTGGTAACTTCCCATACAGATGCCACAGAAATTGAAATCTAATGAGTTTACCTAAGGAAGACACACTGTGTTGATGGCAGGCATACAGGTCAGAGGACTTCGAGCACACGGACTATGCCTTCAGACTTGGAAGCAATACTTTGAACTTGAAATTCTCTAAGTTGGAATATAATTTAGTCAGTGCAGCTAAAAGGGAAACCAAAGAGGCCACATGGACACGAAGGCATATTTTTGTTTTCCTGTCGGAATTCAAAGGCAGTTGTGAATAGTCTCTAGGCCCAGGCCACAAACCTACGGGCTTTCCAGCATCAGTGACCTCCCTGTCACCCAACACGAGGGGTACTGTAGCGCCTTCCCAGAAGCCATCCTGTTCACTGGGAAGTACTGCTGACACCAGTCAGGTGAATGGCCCACACGCCACTTCACGTCAACGCTTCAGTAGGGAACAGGTGTATTCCGAGGGTATGGCATAGAGTTAGTTTTCAAGTTCTACCATTAAGCAGGACACATTTCAATGTGGAAACTGATGTGGCTGATGTATGGAAAGCGGCCTTGTTCACAAGTGAGTGCCTCAGAGGAACCGTGAGATGAACGTCAAGTCTCACAGAGGACAGAAGTCTTTACCCATCACAACCAAAACCTGAGGCAGCTTCAACTTGTTCCTTTGCTACAATGACTAAGAACAGTGCTAACCAGAGCTTCAGGCAGTGGCTTTCTTTTGGTAAGGATGGCTTTTGGTGAGGGAGTAAGAAGCAACAAGTTAAGAGTTACTAATGGCAAGTGAGAAGCCAAGATTCTATTAACTTCATGTGATTTTTTTTGACTCAAGAACAATTTTGTAAAATGTCCCAGGAAAGATGTATTTTTAAAGATACATTTTCAAAAGCAAAACATATTGGCTAGTAGTCATAACGCTCATTAAAACAATTAATGGCAGGTAACATGTAGAATCTAGACTCTGGGACAGAGAGCAACATAACAAGCAGAAGAGAGCTAGGAAGGAGCAATAATAATTGTCGGCTTTATTTCACTTTGCAAATGCCCTCCCAATCATTAGGCTATGAAGATAAACAACCCTCTAAAAGAGTGATTTATCACTGTATTATCTTAAAAAGGAACATTTACAACGCGCAAGCACAGTACAAATGCACACAATCATTTCACGCTACCCTTTTACTTCATTCCTTCACCTATTTGTATTTAGGAAAAAAATGAGAGTAAAAAGGAAGTGAGGAAGAATCGGAATCACTTATGAAGACTGAATTGATCTCTCTGGGCTTGAATACATGGCAACATATGCTGGCCAGCGTTGACAGAAAATTTATGCCAAGCGTATGTATGCATAAAGCAGAGACAACATACGATTGGACGCCAACTCCAGGAGATAACACTTTAATGACTACAGCAACCTGTTTAGCAAGAGCTGAAGCAGTCCCTCCGAGCACGGGGTTTGAATCCTAATTAAGGAACGAAGATAAAGAAACATGACAGAGTGCTAAAAAGAATGTGATTAAGGGATGAAAACGCGATAATTCTGGCTTTTAATAGTGAACAGGGGCAGAGATCAGGCTGGGAGCTGATTTTGCCACCACATTCCTATGCTAAACTGACAAGGGTTTCCTAAAATGGAAAACCCAGAACTTCTTGGAAGGTTTTGTTAGATAATGCAAAAAGCCCCGAGGGTCTCAGTTCACCATCTCAGAACATCAAAAGACAATGACCTCGGAGCTAACACACACACACACACACACACACACACACGTTTATCTATAAATCCTTACTAGATGTCCAGTTACAGAGAAAGATAAAGAATTCTCCATCTGCAATAAAATTCACATCCACATCGAAAGCTGAACAGTTAAGGTGTCCGAAACAGAGCAACTTACATTGATAAGTTCAACCTCCCAGATTTTTTTCAACAGGTCCATCGATGTGTAGCCATTGATGAGAAAGGCTTTGGTGTAGTCCCCCAGCTCAATGGAATCCAGCCACTCAGCGACAGAGGTGGGATGGTAGCCATCATGACCAATGGGTCTCATCTGCAATGAAGAACAATACACTAGAAATTACTTAAACCAGCTCCCTTCGGTCCCGACAACAAGAAGTATCTGGCCACTTGCAAATTAATTTGATATAAAGCATCAGATATTTCTGGATAGAGAAGTAAGGAGAAGGAAAAGGCTCTATGAACAATTCTAAATCATTAGTAATTTTCACGCTGAATTAGTTTTCAAAAATACACCCAGAAATTTCCAATTTAACTGCTAAATTAACTCTGGGTTTGAGATGATGAAATATGCCAAACTTCTGTTCGGGACTTTGTTGGTGTTCTGTCGGAAGGGAACATTGCAAGGGATGCCAGTTGAGTTACCAGTGCTGGATGGGGGGAAGGCGAAAGGCATAGCATCTTCAAAATAGAGATGGTAATTCTCATACGCGCAATGTCCGAGTGTGTGAAAATACTTCATGACTTAAACATTCCAAGGGGATTCATGCTTATGCAAGACATGTATTGTCGGTAGGGCACACACGCTGGAGAAACACACGGCTGTGGCAAGCCAGTTAAAAAGAGGCCCTGGGTGCTTCAAGACCATGTGTTCCACCTCAGCTCTACAGTATGTTAGACATGAATAGGGGACTTTCTGGCAGACAGGCTTCTATTTTTTGACAGCTATATAAGGATTTTTTTTAATACTTCAGGGGAACAAAGAAGTGTGACAGCAACATAATGTCTCTGAGTTTAAATTGCTGTGTGAAAATAATTTAAGCAGGAAGAACTTCTGGGTTGAAAATTTTATATGGCTTCTTCTAAGTCCTTTATTGTTTTTATTTGAAATCTAAGCTGAATTCATCGTTCTTGTGCTTGACATGACTCACTTCTGAAACTTAGAATGCCTGCATGCCAGGACAGGGTTTGGTACTGGAGTTCCTCGGGAGAGCAGCCCCCTCATCAGCCTTCAGTAAGGCGCCTGCTGGGAGCACCTAAGTGGGTATTGTGCAGAAGGGGCTTTCCTCTTCCATCAGATTTAAGGAGATTAAAATATGAACATAAATCTATAGGATTCTGGTTTGTGAGCAGAGGAAAAGATTAGTGGAGGCACCCAGGATTCAGATTTTCATCTCAGCATCATGAGCTTTCTGTCACTGTGCAGGGTTCTCGGTTGAGAGTATCCTTTCCATTTTAAGTTACCCTTCCCCCTTCCCTCCTTCCCTCCTCAATCTAACCTACAGCTCTAGGTTTCAGTACCCACCATTTCAAAGCTACAGTGCAGTTCATTACTGGCGCCAGCACCTCGGGTGTGTGGGATGCTTGTATTTTGCTTTTCTATTGCCTGACCCCCTTTGGGCTACTCACCAAATGCCTGTCCATGTGGTTCTTACTCAGTATTCATTGTATGGTGACAAGGAATGGTGAGTCAGAGTTTGCCAAATGCAGTCTAGTGCCGTGCACAAATAACTGAGTGCTGCGTATAAACCTGGAGACTAGGACTCAAAGTGGAGGCTCGGATGTACTGAGCGCTTTCCTCGTTGGTAGATTACAGACTACAGGTATGCGGTGCGTTCTCCCTGGTTGGTTAACAAGTGGGTGAACCAACCTAAACACTGACCCAAGACATAGGGTACTCATCTGACGGAACCAGTGGAGAAATGGCAAAAGGGAAGACAGAGGAACATGGGGGTTGACACAACCTAACAGTAATGTTACTGGTAGTCTACCCAAGAAGCTGACCAAGCAGCAGTGGCTACTATGGGCAGGCTTAAGGATCCTTGATTTTTTTTTTTAAGAAGAGTCGGTTGTTCTTTCCCAGAGAACTGTGTAATAGGTTTCCCACAGCTCACCTGGAACACTCACACACAATTCCTGGCAAAGGGCAGTCATTGAGCACCTGTCACACTTTGGTTACTCAATGGTCACTGGAGGAATCTGGGGTGCCCTCCAGACAACTGCAGAATGAACCCAATGGATCAAGACATTCACCTCTTCTCTAATACCTTTTATTTTGTCCCAATACCAAATAACTGAGGATCAGAAAAGGGGGTGGGGTGTCAGTCTCTTGGAAGAAAACTGAACTTAGGGTGTGTGTGTGTGTGTGTGTGTGTGGGTGGGTGGAGAGAGAGATAAAAATAAAACTGGAGGTTTGAAATGGGCTAGAACTGAATTTCTACTGTTTTGCACAATGAGAACATTACTGGATGGATCTGAATTCACACTAAGAAGCAGCAAAGTGAGTCAACGGAACTTGACTGAAGGCAGCAGCTGGGAAAGACATTATACTAAAATCTCACTGCATGTAGACTGCTCAGTAATCTGGATCCTCCTATAAAGCACGACCCACCACCCTGAAGAGGCAAGAGTGACAGGGATTTTGACTGGGTGACAGATGGGTGGCCAGAACGCCAAGGTGCAGATACTCTGGAAATGGGTCTGTGCGTGTGTGTAGGGCGGCATTCATGCGTTTGCTTATTCAATAAACACTCAGCGCTCTTTCTGGAGGATGCCGTGCACACAGCACAGAACAGATCAGTTAAAATACCTCCCGCACAGTAATTGTAATCATAAATAAAATGTTTGTGAACAGATGACCACCAAATTATGAAGGTTCTGTGTACCTGACTGGAGGAGACCTTCAGAGCCAAATAAAGTTGCAAAATGAACTTGAGATGTATTTAACGATATGTAGAGTGACCACTTTGCCGTTCAGTGACTTCTTCCAAAGAAGGTGTCCCATCTGTTCCTTTAATTTTGCCTCTACCGCCACTACCCAGCTTAGGTTCTCATTACCACTTGTTCAAATGGATGCAAAATCCTTCCGTTTGGCTTCCCACCTTTGGTTCAGCTTATACTCAGTATGACCTTAGTCAGGCTCATAAGTCTACCCTTGGACCAGAATCTACAGTGATTCCTTCTAGAGAAAAGGCCAAATGTCCTAATGTACCATTCAAAGTCAACTAAAATCGACCCAGCCTCTCACTATTTTGCTATATATGCTACTGACGCGACTGAGCACACACATGTCAACAGTCACGGAGTTGCTACTAGCCACTTCCCAACCATGAACTGCATAAGGCACTCTTAATACTTTGCTTATATAATTTTTCATGCCTGCAATGCTCTTGTCTTATGTCTAGAGTTACTTTTCAAGGACTGAAATTGTCATGAATTATAAAACACATAATTAAAATAAAATTTTAAGGCCATCTCATATCTTACTGCTATCGTTGATGGAAGTAAAACAACCAATTTCTATCCTTCAGCTGAGAACAAAGTTCCTACCCACATTCCTCAGCCAGTGGGGGAGGCATCAGTCCTTTGCCCAAGTAGAAGCTCAGGAAACGGTCATCATAACTCCTGAGGATGACACTCCCTACTGATTTGATTTCCAAGATGGCTTCCAACTCAGTCTCCTTCTTCCAACGAGGGCTTTAGAATCTGGTAGTCCCAGAAACGCTACTGATTGGTTGGGCTGTCTTTGGCAAGTTAGCCTCACATCCCTCTTTTCTAGAACATGTATCCCAAGTTGTGTGATACTTTGTGGTATAGTGTGCAAATTGCCTGGCATGGTGACTTGGATTAATAGCTACCTGATGACTCTTCGTTTTCTTCGTGCCCAATTGTTTTAAACGGCACACACACACACATGGATGGAAGATGCACACATTTTTGACCTTGGCTGGTTATCTTTTCACATCAAATTAAAACTCTCTTGTCCGCCTTCCGTCCTTCCTTCCCTGCACTTCTCATGCCTCTCATCTTGTTGTAGATAGGGTCTACCTCTGTGACCGTCTTTTCTTCTCGACCTCTCAGCTCACAGCTCTGCCCTTAGACATTTCCCTAACAAGGTAACCCAAGGACACAGGATAAGTGATCCCAGTTCTTGACTCTCTTCCTGCATTAGAATTGCACTTCTGGGCCCTGTGTCAGGGGAAGCGCATTGCGTCTCACTGTGGCTGGAGGTACTTCCCAGTTCCAGTGATGCTGGCCGATGGAATGGCTGGTTAGCAGCCTCTCTGTTTCCCCTGTTCTGCTCATTCTTTCGTGCTCTGCCTGTGCTATACGGATACACATTTATTCTTCCACCATCCCTGTAAGACCAATATCTGCTGAGCACTTGTATAATTGCTAGTACGAGGAGGTCAACAAAGACTGACGAAGTCGAATTTAACCCAAAGCTTAGAATTAAGTTTGGAGCCCAAGAAAATCCAGTCCATGTTAGGTCACGACAGCCGATCCACAGACCGATGGAGGTAGAAAACCAGACATTTTTGTTATTATCATGGCCAACTGCTGAGTTTTCGATACATGGGGGAAAAAGCTGGCTAGGGTTACAAAGGTATTTGACAGCCTTTGGTGTTTATGAATTGTACCTATAGAATTTAACTCAGGCTCTTTAATTCATGAGTCTGTTGGCAATTACTGGCATGAGACTGAGGAGGAGGAAGGAAACTGAGCTAGCCAGCACCAACGTCCTTCCTACCTCCATGTCTACCCATCACGGCCGAAGTCAGTCTTTATTGCCCACGCTTACTGCATGAGTTTGAGTACTGGCGCTCATCTACCTCCATACCTCTGCTTGCTTCTGTTATCTTCTTTAGCCGGGACCCTTTCTCGACCTGCTCTCCCAAGATTTCTCTAAGGCCACCTTACTTTCAAGGGAGCATTAGTAGCATATTAGCTTCAATGCCTTTGGTGAAGAAACAAGGTCTTAGGAACTTTCATGATCTCCAAAGCCTCCATCAGGACCATCTCACACACCGCAGGCATTTGCTAAATGTTTATTGAATTATATACGTAGACATGGGGAAAATTTATTTCAGAGGTTTGGGACTCATTTGCAGGAGACCTACATTCTGTACTCTGTGCCATAAAAATTAAGGATTTCTTTTTTTTATGACTGAACACTGGCAACATTTAAAACTTCATGTATCAAGAACCAAAACCAACTTCAGATAGTATGCTGTACTATGAATGCAATGGATTTAATTCCATCTTCTTGATCCCGCCAGCTGTGTGACCCTGGGCAAGACACCTTGCCCTCCCTGGCTTCAGTCATAAAGGTGTTAGACCAACAGCCTCAAAGTTCTTTACAGTAACCCCCTAAGTGTTTTAATTCCATGATTTATAAATTAATTATAAGATAGTATCTGATTTACTCACCCAGAAAAACAACAACAACAACAACAACAACTAAGCCCAAGTACAAAACTACAGAAAGGAGAAAAAAAAGGAAATGCGCAGCCTACGGGTCAGATAGCATGCCCGTTTCTTTCCTGGCTCTTTGGCAATACCCTTAGGTAGTAGTGTAAATGTTGTTCAAATTAGCAACGATTAAGCTCTTTTTCTAGCAGGAACATCTGGTGAGACCGAGTTAGGAAGCAACAACCCCAGGGCCTGCCAGGCCAGCAGTACCAATGGAGCATGCGCAGGAGTCCGGCACAGTCTGCGACGTTAGAGGCACTGTGGGCGGACAGCAGGCATCCCTAACAACGGTTCACAGCAATGCAGCCGGGTTTGACTCGCTGAATTCCAAAGTCTGGGGAAAACCTTAGCTGGGACCGAAAATGGAAATAGCAGCCAAACTTCAGTCTCCACTAAATTCAGATATGCTAAACCACTTGCCACATGTCTTCCGGGTTGCTGCCTTCTGCCTGGGTGTCCTTCCAGAGCCTCTTGGAATATGCTTAGCTACTGCGCCCACCAGAGGGACAAGGTGAGCATGGGGTCTGTAGGAAAGGGCTCTGGGCACTCCCGACCTTCAAGGCAGTCAGCTCTGGAACGTCCCTGCCTCTGAAGCTGCCTGTACCTCAGCTAGAAACTCACATTTGAAATGTTTTGTGTAGGTATGAAAAGGAAGAAACGCTTTACTGGCTTTAAGAAGAAATGTGTAAAACCAGCAAGACAGAAGACTTTCGGGACAAAATGATCGCTATAGTCCTTTTCCTTTTTAGTCTCATTTTATCTGAAATACTCACTCAGTCTGGTACCTAATATATATACATATATATGGTATATTATACAATATACCCATATCATATATATGGTATATTATATATCTTATTATATATAATATACCTATATTATATATTATATCATGCATATACCTATTATATATATACACACACACATTCATACACATACACACACAGTAACACAAGAGATACAACAACATCCTTGAACCAAGTTGCCACTCATTTAGTGAAATGACGCAGGTGGAGTTTCACGCAATCCTTGCCACATGGGGTATTTAATCAGTTGTAGTGATGCTGTCACAAAGGGGAGCTGAAGTTAGGTGTGGGTGAGATTACTTGGGGTGATCATCTATCCAGGCTGGCATTCTTTTTATCTGCTTCAGATGAGCTTGCTCTGCATAGACAGCGCCCCTTCTTTCTAAGACAACAAAAGTAAAAGATGGAAGGTAATGAAAACTGATGACAGATTCTGCATAGCGCTGGGCTTTCTACAATTTCAGCAATTGGGAGAGGGAGGCAGGAGGATCAAGAGTTCAAGGACGGCCTCCGCACACAGTACGTCTGAGGGCGGACTGATCGACAGGAACACTATCTCAGAAACAGCAATACCAACTCCCTCAAACGAAACAAAAAGCCCAGAAAACCAACTAATAATAGATAATGGAAAGAGAAAAAGAAAGACTGAATATATTGTATTTGGGATTAAAGCACAACACAAGCAGTTTGCAGCAAGCTACTAAATTGGAACTATGATACTAGCATGCCAGTTAGACCAACAGAATAAGGAATCTTCAAAGCCAATAATCGATTAGGTAGGCATTGCTTTTTCTTTCTTTTTTATTTTAACATTTTGTTTATTTTTTTATTTTTTTTTCAAGACAGGGTTTCTTTATGTAGCCCTGGCTATCCTGGAACTCGCTCTGTAGACCAGGCTGGCCTCAAACTCACAAAGATCTGCCTGCCTTTGCCTCCCGAGTGCTGGGGTTAAAGGTGTGAGAGTCACCACCACCAAGCGTTTGTTTTAACAATGCCAAGAAGTATCACACCATTAGGAACAAGAGGTTATTCTACCAAAAGCTTGTAAGTAGGATGGGCTCACTAATGCTCAATCAGACAGAAGACACATCGGCATTTTGGGGGATGCTATTATGAGATATGTTTGTTATTTACAGGAGCCCAATTGAATCTCGGCATGTAGCTATCTTCCAAGTCAGATCAGCTTCAACCTGAAAAAGGTTCTTTGCTCTGGAGTTTATTTCTTTTGAAAATCTTCCCATTGTCCAGAACATCAATGCCCACAGGATAGCTCTGACCCCATGGGAAAAACTATACCCCAGAGCCTTCACTGTGTAGGAATCATGTGGCAGCCAGCTGACCTGTGAGTCTCATTAAGCAGGGCTGGAAGGAGTATCTGAGCTGGAAGGAGTATCTGAGCTGCTGAATTTCTCACAGGCAGTATGCTGACGCTAAGGCTGCCAGTCCATGAATCACCCAGAGTAGACATGCTTTAGATGATGACACAGGGACAGAGCAAAGGACCTGAGTCCCTCTGGGATTGTAGAACGTAGAGCCACCCTGTAAACCAGACTGTTCATTTCAGAACTGTAATGTGGGTGAAACCAACGTTCTGTTCGCTAAATTGCATTATGAAGCTCTTTATTTTTTTGGTTGCATAGCGTTTACTTGAATATAAGCATCAGTGAAAACGAGCTAGTTGCACAGAGACATTCCTATGGGTCACTGCCTTCATTTGACAGTGCATTGCAGGGCCTCTTGTTTGGTATGCCCATAAATGCTCACATTTCTTGCTTTCAGATAAGCTTTTCTTCCCTTAACTGCAGCTGTGAGCATCTTTCTGTCAATCATATCATCATCCATTTCAACAACTACAGAGAGATAAGAATGAGGTTAGAGGCAGGGAGAGTATCCCAAGTTTCTACCTTGGATGTTGAGTTTTGTGGTGGTTTTACTGGCCAAGAAAAAAAAATACAGTAGAATGATATGGATACTTTTCTGACATGAGAAACTGAAGGCCATAGAACGGCACCTGAAAACTGGGGAAGAGTTCCAGGGAGTCACATGACCTTGGCATCATGAGCAGTACAGATGGGCGCCTTGGCTGCCACAGTTACTAGTTGCCTGACCTTGAGTAAACTCCTTACCCTTGCCAAGCACCCGCCATCTGACTTGTAATATGAGAGATGGAAAGAACCCATGAGCATTGTCATATATGTTCATTGGAACAATGCAAGGAGAGCTTAATGCAATCCGTGGTGCACGCAGGAATGCCACAGATTTATATTGTGGAGTGCTAGTGTGTAGGTGGTACCCCAGGGGGATGCTGAAGTGTGAGAAGAGAATGAACCGCTCCTGGTGGACGAGGAAACTGACCATCATCCTGAGGAGGCAGAGCCAAGCTGCTCAGGAGAAGAGGAGAAGTGGGGAGAAGAAGGTAGGCTCAGTGGGGAAGGAGGCTGCAGAACCAATGGGAAAGATGGAGAGGAAGAGGGTACTAGGATCTGGCATGTAAGTCAGGAGGGATCTCACTTAGAAAAAAGCACAGAGACCTGGTTACACCTGAGTGGGTGAGCGTTAGCTAGCTCCTAGGAGGCAGAAAGTGCAGAGATGGAGGATTTAGGAAGCAACCAAAATAGCACAGGAGGCAGAAAGAATAAAGGGTTGTGGATGACCAGTAGCCTACAAGGATGAACATGAGCCTGTGCTGGAGTTTGTGGGGGCGGGAAGAACTTGCTTGGTGCCCATTTTCTTTATTTTAGATTTATTTATTATGTGTGTAGAGGTGCGTGTGTGTCACAATATGCATGTGGAGGTCAGAGTACAACTTTCCACAATCTTTTTCCTCCTCCCATCGTGTTGGTCTCAAGGATCAAATTTAGGTTTGATCAAGTCATCAAGCTTGGCAGTAGAGTATATACTCACACTGAACTGCCTTGCTGGTCTGCTTGGGAATTTTGATTGACTTTCTTGAAAATTAAAGAGCCAAGGGCAGTTGGAGGCAAGTCTGAGGCTAATAATCTTTGTGTAAAAGTGGTCTCTCTCTCTCTCTCTCTTTCTCTCTCTCTCACACACACACACACTCTCTCTCACACACACACTCACACACACAGACACACGGGAGCTGTGTGGATTAGACTTGGGGTAGATTCTTATGTAGGCAAGGGTTGTTGTATGAATGGCATGTCGTTGCCCAGGTGAAAACGCCCAAACCCACCACTTAATGGGCTACCTGTGCCCAGAGTGCCAAGCTCAGCTGCTAAACTTGTCCGTGCTGCTGCGATGGACTGGGGCTTCTCTTTTCCCACATGGGTGTGCTTTGAGTTCTCAGCCTGCCTACCAGGGTAACACACATAGCCAGTATTGCCCCATAACTTGTTCCACATCCTTGATCTAGCATCTTGGGTTCTGTGCTGCTGGTACCCAAGACTCAGAATGTTGGTGGCCCTGAAAGTAAACCAGGACAAGCAAGTGGTGAAGGCAGACAATATGTTGCCAAGTCCAAATGCAGGTCTGTGAGGTGGCGTGAGGATCAAATCCTGCCCCCCCTCCCCAGTCTGAGTCCTGGGCTTAGAGATCAGTGTGTTGTTCTCTTCTGTGGTTCTTAAAAAAATGGTTGAACATGAAAGCGGAAAGTGGATCCACTGACCACAGAGAAAGGTCCACTTGCCAATATTCAAGAGCTTGGGCAGGGAAGCTTTGCTGGACAGAGATGTCTAGGGAATGGACAACACTATTAGCATCAAGGACATCACCTGGCAGCTATATGGCACTCTAAAAAGCCCAGAGAGGCTTCTCAAATGCCATCTCACTCGCTAAGGGTTTAGATGATCTATAGGGTCTTTATGGAGTCTATGAACCTGGGTTATGCTATTTCTTCTGTGGGACCTGGAAGCTGAGCCTCTGGCTGGGAAGCAAGGCATGCTAAGTTCTCTGTGCTGTACAGCAATAGCAAGGGGAAGATCCAAGCATAGAAGGCCCTGCTGCGCCAAGCCCCTTTGTTTAGGTTCAGACTGTGTTGTAGGCATAAATTCCATAAAAGAATAGGGAGACACGTAGGTCCCCAGAGGTAAGAGACTTGTGTCTGAATGTTGCTATGGAGTGCATATACTCCCTAAGCCTCATTAACTCTGGACTTCTGGGATGTTCAATTAAAGTTTAGGCTCTCTCTCTCTCTCTCTCTCTCTCTCTCTCTCCATCCATCATCCATCCATCCACCCACCCACCCATCCATCCTTCTATTATCTGTCTGTCTGTCTGCCTGCCTGCCTGCCTGTCTGTCGCTGTCTGTCCGTCCATCCATCTGTCCACCCACCCATACTTCTATTATCTATCTATCTATCTATCTATCTATCTATCTATCTATCTATC
>LOJH01021046.1:0-20471 GCA_001685095.1 Ellobius talpinus | reverse complement strand
TATATCTATCTATCTCTATCATTTATCTGTCTATGTAGTTTATATCATTCAACTATCTATTATATCTAATATATAATTGTATATTGTATGTCATGTAATAATGTACAATATTATATATTAAGTACAATATGACTATATATATCAAAGCTAAGAAGGCCCAGCAAAAAATAAAATATAAGAGGCAGAAGAAAAACTAATTTGAGACTTTTATTTTGGAAATACAGTATAGTAACTGTAATAAAAGTCTCAGTGGAGGTAAAACACTGACA
The DNA here is from genome assembly GCA_001685095.1 of Ellobius talpinus. NCBI lineage: Eukaryota > Metazoa > Chordata > Mammalia > Rodentia > Cricetidae > Ellobius > Ellobius talpinus. Next base: position 20,202 of record LOJH01021046.1, on the reverse strand, counting down.
TAGTAAAAATAGTGGAAGAACAAGGAATATGGAGGATAAAAATTGGGAATTTACCCAGTATAAAAATAAATGCTACCATGTATAAGGCTGTACTCCAAAGCCATAGCTCACTTTATTACAAATGCATATGTTGACTGTACATATGTAAAACATTATTGGATGACTTTTTGGTTCAAATTCAGAAGACATTTAAGTTTAAGCCAACACATCATATAAGATAATCACTAAATATTCAAAATATCTAATACAACATACCTCATATAACTGTAAATTTGACCGGATTGTAATTCATTGCACCATTTCAGGGACTCTGAAATATTGACATTGATCCTAGAAATGTCACACGACCAGGAACACTCTTTCTTCTGGGCAGTCACCAGTACCCTGATGGCTTATGTGCCTCCGATTACTTAGCAAAGCTTGTCTGTGCTCCTCATCTTTGGATCAACTAGTTTGTCCATATTCAAAAGGTAGATATTACATTGAAATGTGACTGTGTTGTAATGAAGGGAAAACAAATGACTACTCTCGGGATTCCCAGGGACACTGGACTCTTAAAAAGCACATATCCTTCATTGAAAATGGCTGAGGACTCACTGCCCTCAACTGGCCTTGTGTAGGTAGTCGGTTGTCTTTCCCTTGTTTGTAATCCCTGATGCAACACAACATCTCCATCTACAGTTGTTATGTGAAGTGACCGGGAATTCAGGGTGTTAAGGCAAGAAAAGGACAGTTCATGTTTAAAGCAGGTGTAAGGAACTGTACAGATATTTGACTCACAATTGGTTGGATTTATGAATGCAAAGCCTTCAAACATAAATGGCCAGTCCCATAAGCAAGAAAAGTATGGCTGACAGTAACCTGATCATGTTTAAAGTTTGACCCCCTATGTTTCCATATTAAACATCTTAAAAACATAGCTGCAGACATCTGTATTTCAGTTACAGAAATCTTTTAACAGTCAACAACTACATATGTACATACATTAGCTACATAATTTGTTCGTTCATCCACGTCTACATTTTGCTGACTTGGTCTTGCTTGACAAGGCCAGACTGGCCCAGCCTAGTTCAGATGTGGATACTATCTTACAGGACAGCTGAGAAACCATCTATTCATGTTTAGCTAGATGTCAAGAGTACAATTTGTTTTTAAGAAATTATATTGTGAGGTTTTAAAATTGGCTCATATTTTTATTTTTTAAAGATTCTGAATTTTTAAAAATGAATTTAGATCTTTCAGTGGGCTAAAAGAGGTTCCCAATGATTAGATTATATATCAGGATTAAACTCATTGAGATAAAAACATAGCTAATGCAAAATAATTGTTTTTTAATTAATGTAAAACTATATTAGATAAGGGACAAATGATTCTCTATTTGTTTACTAAGTGGCAACATGTGATGCCTGCATCCTTAAGAACTATGTGACTGCTCCTCTAGGGGTCAAAGCTGCTGAGCTGAAAGCTCCTCACCCCAAGACATCAGTCCTTGCCAGCTCTTGTGATTAGAGAGCAGTGTGTCTCCGAGCAGACTTTCATCTCAGCACTGATTTTCAAAGGTGGCCAACAATGGAACAATTCATGTTTGTGATTTGAAGATGTCCACGGAAGAGACTGAGGAAGAAAGTACAAAAGAGTCACATCCAAGAGCAGAGGAGCGTGTTGGCAGAACACCTGCGGCAAGATGTGAGATTCATCTGGCTAAGGAAAGTCAAGATCAGAATCTCATCAGGCCGGAAAATACTGAAGAGAGATCCCCAATTACTGCAAAACCTTCTCAACTACAGCATCCTGTTTATTAATTCTGACTCACTTGCTATATGCTTGGAGTACACTTTAATCACAGGGGAACGTGAAACACAAAGAATCAAACAAGCAAAATGGCCAGAAATGGTCCATTGAACAACCCACCCAGGGCTTGACAGAAAATAGAGCAAATGTCAGGAATGCTACCCCCTCCTGTTTATTTTACAATTTTCCTATACAAATCTTCTATTATTATTTGAGTAGTTTTAAAGGTACCTTGGAACTTGCAGAAGAGAATTGTGTTCAGACACCCTACCGAGGTGTCATTTGTAATGCAGCATAACAGTATTTGACTGCTTTTTCATTTTTGTGTGTTTCAGCAGGTTTCTTCATATGTGCTTACTACATCCCATGAAAACTGGGGCAAGGGTTCATGGGTCCTGACTGCAGTTGAGCAGAGTGGTCCATGAACACAGTCAGGGCAGATATGGCACCTGGACCCTTGCCCCCAGCCTTTCCTTGGGCGCACAGGGAAGTATGGCTCCTGCTGGTGAGTCTTGCCAGCTCCTGATTTTACAATTGTGCATTATTTAGTAGGAGCTGGTGGAGGTCAAGCTCCTGTCTATTGATTTCTCATCTCTATTGCTTCCTCCAACTCCAGTCTGCAACCCCCGATTGTGAAGACTTGCCAAAAGTCTTCATACTCTCTTCCAAGGACCAAGTGGGCTCCTTTCAGAAGGAGCAGATATCAATATTTTATAATTATAATTTTGTCATAAAACTGAGTCTACACACAGTTTTCGGCCTCTGTATTTTGTTTGGTGGCATTTGATAAAGGACTTGAGGCCGGTTGACTTTTCTTTTTCTTTTTTTTAAGGAGAATGCAACCATGATTTCAAAGTACCAGGGAATGTATTCAAGGCAGGTAGGGATATATTGATCTTTAATTTCTTCCATCTCTATTCAGTTGTCAATTATTTCACCTCTTTGTGTACTTTCCTTGAGAGATGATTGCTCATTTGTTTAAGAAACAATTATTTGTGAAAGAAAAGTCTTTGGAGAATGTGTCTGGAATTTGTTTCTTCTCTCCTAGATTGTCAATTCTGGTTAACACTCATACCCCACTTTCTTTGCTGGTTGGAATAACAGTTTCTTGAGTTTAGTGTCTCTGAACTGTATGTTTAGATATTTTGTATGAATTGGCTTTGGAGAAATCTAGAACATCCAGAAACTTCAGAGTCTTTGTGGTTAGTGGCCCTGTATGCTGCAAGGTGACTCCAGTGTCACGTGGAGTAGTGAGGAGCATCTCTCAGGTGCAGGGTGCAGCCTTTTTCTACTCTTACTAAAGACAACATCTTCTAAGAGCACAGCCGGGGAAGTGACTTAGGTCAGGAAAAGCGAGAGCCACATCAGCACTGACTGCATACTGCCATAGCCCTCTATAGTCACAGGTTCTCTCGTGAGACTCACAGACTACCTCACAGATGAAGGCTTCTTCCCTGTCAGTCACAGCCTCCCTCCGTCAGTCACAGCCTCCCTCCCTGTCAGTCACAGCCTCCTTCCCTGTCAATCACAGCCTCCCTCCCTATCAGTCACAGCCTTCCTCCCTGTCAGTCACAGCCTCCCTCCCTGTCAGTCACAGCCTCCCTCCCTATCAGTCACAGCCTCCCTCCCTGTCAATCACAGCCTCCCTCCCTGTCAGTCACAGCCTCCCTCCCTGTCAGTTACAGCCTCCCTCCCTGTCAATCACAGCCTCCCTCCCTGTCAACCACAGCTCCCCTCACTTTTAACTTGTTCCTGCATAGCCCTTGGAGACCAATGCTGCTTCCTACATATCTACAGCCTTAGGAGCTCTCATGTACTCTGAATGGAATGTAAACAAAAGTTAGCAGCATGTTATCTTTAGGGCTTGGTGTTCTGTTTCCTGAGTATAATTCTTTGATGATTGTCTGTTACCAACAGTCCTTGTGTGGTATTCCATAGCCTCAGCATGCCATGGTGAGCATAAATTACACTAGATCTAATTTCAACCTTGATATCCCCGGTCAAGATGCTATAAATGTTTGTTTACAAAGCTTATGTAAACACATCTTCATTTCTTTATGATGATGAATGCCCAGGAGTTTAACTGTTGTGTCCGATGGCTGTGCTAATTTTAACAATCTACCAGTTTGAGCTGGACATAGTGGTGTGTACATGTAACCCTAGCACTCAAAGACATAGGTGAGATGTTCAGAAGTTCAAAGTCAGCTTCTGCCACTTAGTCAGCTGACCTTGTCTGGGCTACACAAGGCCTATTTCAAGAAAATCAAGACAGAAACTCCAAAATGATATTTTAAATTTCTTTCAATATTTAAGTGGCTACTCGGATCATCTATTTCTTCTCCATTAATTTCACAGCTTTGTAGGTTTTGACGAGCTGATGTAATTCCTGTTAGTCTCACAAGCACAAGACTGTGGTCTCTCTTATCAGTTAATAGCTGCTGGGCTGTCCTCAGGTTTAATCTTGCCACTCTCATCACTGTTACTGACCTCGTTGGTGACTTCAGAATAATCAGGGGTTTCGTTTCGTTTGTTTTATTCCTTCTGCCTCTATCTTCATTATTCATTCTTCTCCTGGCTTTGAGGTCATTTCCTTCTCTTGTGTTCTAGTTGTTAGGTACAGTGAGTCTACGTGTGCACATGCACTGTTGTCTGTTGTTCTGTGCACTGCAGTCACTTCATCTCCCATGGGAAGGGATAAAGCAGCACACCAGTTTGGATTTCCATGTCTTGTCCAGGTTCTGCGACAACACCTATGGTGTAAGCTTCAGTGTCCCTTAAAGCTCAGTGACTGTCACTCCATCCCTGAAGATGACAGGTGTTAAAGGCAGGACTAGAAAGAAGTCATGGAGTCCTGAGCTAAGAGCCCTCATGGATGGGATGTGAGAAGATACAGGAGATAGTCCCCCTGTCACTGTGTCAGGATGCATGAAAATGGCCCTATGTAGATCAGAGTAAGGGTCCTCACTAGGCATCTGGCTGTCCTGTCACCCTGAGATTACACTTTCATCTCCCAGATTGGGAGGGGGGACAGTTCTATCACTTTATAGTGTTTTATTATAACACCCCAACTGAGTTCTGTACTTCCTACTGGGTCAGTGGGTTTTGAGGCGGGCAACACTTCAGGACATGAAACAATTGAGGGGAGCTTGTAAATTACATGTGCCCTTTTGGGTGTGTCCTAAGTATTACACAATGAATTAAAGGAGGTTTTCCCTTTAAGAGGGTGGTACTCTCTGCTGGTGGAATTAATTGGCACTTTGCATATTTAAATCTATTCTCTAGTTTCCTTCTGTTTTTCTATTGCAGACTTTCTATGCTAAGCCTAGTGTGTGATGGGTGTTGTGACGGGATCGAGTCCATGATGGGGGCTTGACTATGATTGAAAATGGTCTCTGATGAGGGCTGTTCAATGGTTGGGGCTGATCAGTGATGGGTGGCTGATCTGTGATGAGGGCTGGTCTGTGATGCAGGCTTGACTGAGATTGGAGATGGTCTGTGATGGGGCTGGTCCCTGATGGGAGCTGGTCTGTGTTGGGGGGCTGGTCTGTTATGAGGGTTGGTCTGTGATGGGGGCTGGTCTGTGATTGAGGCTCGTCTGTGGTGGGGGCTGGTCTGTCATTGAGGCTGCTCTGTGATTGGAGATTATCTGTGCTGAGGTCTATGATGGGGGCTCATCCATGACAGAGGTTTGTCTGAGATGTTGAGGCTCAGATTTTGACAGAAATATTTACTTGGGAATATCCTAGTAACCTAGAGTTACACACATACCCTTTCCACTTTAGAAGGCTGGGAACCGTTGCACAGTTCCTAGCTGTTCTGTCTGGTGTCCCTTTCTCTGTGGTGTTTGCCTTTTTTACTTTAGCCTTAATTTGCATGTCTGAGAATAGCCTGCTTTCTCTGCTCTGGTATTGATTTCCCCATCCTTTTATTTCTAACATTAAAACAAATTGTACTTTTAGAAGTACACTTACTCTCCATTAATTGAATTTCTAAGAATCAGAGGAGAAACCACTTCTATAACCATGACTTTCCCTTTAAGAGGAGGTCAACACAATTATCATATGTTCACTGCCACAGGGGCTTTAATGTTTGTGTTTTAACTTGTTTTATTTTCTCATGCAATCTCATTTTTTTCTTCCTAAGTTTACTATTTTTATCAAATCACAATCTGCTATTTTTCTTTTCTTATTTGTTTGAAAATTTTGTTGCATTCATCCAATTTGTTAATGTCTGTAAACCTTTCTGGTACCCTCGCCATGTCAGCACTCTGGAGGCCCAAGGCAAAAGACTGAGATAAGTTCAGACCCAGCCTGAGATCTATAATAAATTCTAGGTCATCTCGGTCTGCATGAAAGGAAGAAAGAGGGGGGAGCTAAACAAGAAGCCTCACTAGCAAATACTATCATTCTAAGATTTTCTGCATTTTATCTCACAACTCGTCATCCGACCCCAGCAACCTACTCTCTTAAAGAAATAGATGTCCTAGTTTTTCCATCCACTGTTCCTCTTGTTCATCTTAGATACGAAACATACATTAACATTTATTTGTCCAGGCTTCACTGCCATGCAACAATTTAAATTTGATTGTGATGTTGAACCATCATCCCCATTCACAACTCTCTGTCGTCTCCCCATTCACAACTCTCTGTCGTCCTGTTAAGTCTCAGTTCAAGTCCACTTGTGGTTCGTTTATTCCCATCTCCTTTCCAATTAACACAGAAGAACTGGAATCAACGGCTTAAGACTTTAGAGCTATTACTTAATACCATATGGAGGTTCATTGTCTCTCGACTATAGATGCATAAAGTGAAGTATGGACAGTCCCTTTAGCTCCAGATCATCATGGCTCAGGAAATCTAGCGTCAGAGTCTCCATCTTAATCACTAAGTCTTGTTGCCTCTAATTCACATTGAGATATGTTTTGGTGTGTTGTGCATGCATTGTGATTGGCCTGTGTATGAGTGTATGTGTGTATGTGTGTGTATTTGAGTGTGTGCACTTGTCTATGTGTATGTGTTTGTATATGTGTGCATGCACTTGAGTGTCTGCCTTTTCCTAGAATTATCTCTATAGTCTAGTAATTTCTTCTAATGGTATTTTCCTTTGGAGCTCTCTGTGCTTTGTTTGCTGCCTTTGAAATTCTTGAGCAGATTATGGAGGTGTCGCATGCACCACGGTGAATCCTGGTAGAGTCAGGCTGAGCTTTCATCCTTACTGAGGGGCTTTTGGCAGAGGACAGAATTCACGAATGGCAGCCTTCTTAATTTACTACTCTCTGATTCTATTTTATGGTCTCCTGCTTTCAAAAAAGATAAATGCTGCCCAGAAAGTCTCACCATTATTATTGCTAGGATCCCTTGAAGTACCTCTGCTCTGCAAAACCTTTTCTATGCTTTAACACTATCAAAATAATCCTTGTTAATTCCTTCTTCCTCTCATGTGTCAGGTGTGGTCTTTTATTAAAATACTTTCTAAATATTGATAAACTGGCTAACATGTTTTATATCTAATTATTTGATGACTCTTGACTGTTTCCATCTTATTGTGGTTCAAAGTTATCCTTCTGTGGCAGGTGCTATGTATCGCCACCTTCCCTGTACCTTAGTGACTTTGTCAGTCCAAGGAGTATCTCTGTGTGGTCCTTGAGCATCCTCCAGCATCTCTGTATGAGTTTCATGCAGTTCCATTGTTCCATCTTTCTCCTAAGAAGGGGCTTTCATTTTGGGAAGGACATGCTCTTGTCATTATTTATTATTTTATAGATGGCAAGCTTCTCTGGGGTTTTTTATAGTAAATATCTTCTTAGAGAGAACTCTGGACCTACTATACAATTGACAAGTTCCTGACATAAGAAGGGTTTCTAGCCACATTGAGAATACAACATTGTAAAGAATGCATTGACCTACCCAATGCAAAACTCAAGACTCTTGGGCTCAGGAGATGCAGATTGCTGCATTTGGGTTGAAAATAGAAATTTCTCAGGCATTTCCCCAATCTTTGCAGTCTCCCTTCTAAATCTTTGTATATCTGTTTAAATGTATATACATTTAAAATGAGACTTTTCTCTTAAAATCAGTATGCATATTTAGCCAGATACTAAAAAAATGATGGTGTGTCTAAAATAAACACACAAATTCCTCTCAACTTATGACAACTTTCATCATAGGAAACCCTTTGTATGTTGAAAATAATCTCCAGCCAAACATGTGCTGGGTTGCCTGCCATGCCTAGCATCATGTGACTCAGCCTGACTTTGTCAAACATTCTCAGGACACAGCCACGAGCCTGCAGCTGTGCATCACAAGACCGTGAAACACCTTGTATTATTGACCCAGAGAAAACTCAACTTTTAAAATCTAGAGCTTAGTGTCAAAGGCTTAGTTTCTGCTGAGCACAGTAGCCTTTGGACCATCACAAAGGCGTGAGGCCATCTGTTGAACCCTGTGAGTTGGGGCATCTGTACTCTGAGCAAAGAACAGCAAACACACACCTTTGTTCTCATGGAACTTCAGGTTCTTGTTGCTAGCAGCTAGAAAGCAGCTGAAAGAATAAAATTCGCCCACCCTGTGACAATGGCATGGATGCTGCTTTAGCAGAACAATGGAATTAAACCAATCCTGGTGCAGAAGGAGGGGTAGAAATTTGAAGGTAAATAATAGCTGAACTCTACCTGCAGCATAGGGGCAACATAATCACAGTTCTAAGCCATAGAGCTTGGCCCAGCCACAGGATGCTGCAAAGAGATTTCCATGACCTGAAGAAAAGGAGACATAAATAAAACACAGAAGAGTTAAGATCTACAAAGGCAAAAATGGGTAAATACACAAAGGCCAAGGACTCTGAAGCTAAGAAGATCATTGTGCCCTGAACTGTGGCCTCTCTAGGTTTATTTATTAAAGATAAGGTCTCAATGCCACACTGTCTGGAGCTAGAGCTTTTAAAGAGATATGCCAAAATTGGATCAGTGAACACCCTAGTCTTATATTCTGTCAGCTTTTCCTAGGGAGATGTGAACAGACCTCTGCAGAAAGAGTATCATTATCAGACCAAAGAAAAGTCTCTATTCAAGTCTAGCTTGGAGAGGGGTTGGCATGGGCAACTTACAGATCACTAAATCAAAGTTTCTCTCGCCCAGCACCTCTGTACACCCTGGAAGAGGTGTGGTCTCATTAGCATCAAATTTTAACAAGTCTTCTCTACTTTTGTGGGCTCTCTAGCTGGTCATCACAACTTCTGAGAGTTCAAGTGTGGCAATGACCAAGCCAAACCTGGAGAACAATATTCTACAGCATTTGGTCTGAGAGAAGTCATTATGAAAATGAAAAATAATGTTCCATGGGGAGGCATAAGGAAGGTCCATACTCAGCAGGGACTCATGGAGGCAACAGTCTTCCAGCTGGCAAGTAAGGCCTCAGGAGAAAGAACTGTGGTAACACCTTGGCTTTTCATTCGTCAGAACTCTGAGCAACACACCTCTGCTCTGTAAGTTACCCAATCTGTCACCTGCTGTTCAGTGGCCTAAATAACAACTAATACATCTCCTTTCTAATCTATTGTTACATACACAAAACCTGGTAGACTGAAGAAAAAATAAGTAGTTATTATGCTAGATGGAGACACCTAACTGGTATCATCCCCACCACACTAGAACATCCAGGGAAGAGTGCTGTGTATAATGTAAAGATGTGTCACTCTGATTGGTTTACTGGAAAGCTGAACAGCCAATAGCTAGGCAGGATTTCCAGTAGCAAAGATGCTGGGAAGAAGGGTGGAGATGCCAGGAGACACAGAGGAAGCAACATGAGTAATAAAGTTTAAAAATAACTGAGCCATGTAAAAGAATGTAGATTAAAAGAGATGGGCCAATTTAAGTTATAAGAGCTAGTTAGAAAAAGCCTAAGATATCGTCAGAGCTTTCATAATTAGCAATAAGTTTCTGTGTCACTTTTTTTGTGTGTGTGAAATGGTGGCCAAAAAAAAATCCAACTACAGAAGAGTGTCTTGGCCCACTCTCTTTGTAGCAGAACACTCATCCTCTCAAATGGTGGATCTTCTGGATGTTGATGATGAAAATTATGTCCCTTCCCAGGAAAATGGGGCTGAATTCCACAAGGGAATTTTTCCTTTGTGGGCTGAACCCAATGGCTGCACTATCCTACCAACATAGATTTGGTCCTAGGACTTAATTTACATTAACAATTACCCACAATGAACACCCAGGCTAGATCTGCCTTTTATCTTTACTGAGGCTTTTTCCACTTCATCTTAGAATGGAAACTCCTCCTGCCAGCCACCATGACAGCACTGTGTTACTATGGAGTGTCTCATAGGTCATAGGTGGCAGATTCAGAGTACTTCTGAAAAACAGAATCTAAGATACATGGACACCATATTTACCATAGTTGCTTTAAACATGCAACTTTAAACTCAAGACATTGACTGAAAAAAAAAAACAGTGGGATTGGACATGAAATCTGGGTGGTCACTCTGAATTGTGTGTAGAGAATTGATGTGCGAATTTTAAAACGGCAGGCAGATGGACTGTTGAGGAGACTGTGCAAATAAATCAAGTACAAATCTGACATCATCCTCACTCTCTTTTATGAGTGCCAGTGGTGAGGAGATGACAATGAGTAGGGGACAGACTTTCGAGCAGTTAGGAACAGAGGCCATGGAACCCCATGATTGCTCTAAGGAAAGCAGGATAGAAAGCCAAGGGGGCCAACTCCCGGGTTGTTGAAGGAATAAGATAAGCAGGACAGTTGAGAGAGTTTCACTGGAGCTAACTTCTAGCTAGTGTATGAGGAGCATTGAGTTTCTAGGAGTTACACAGATTTCCACAGGGTACCCCAGTGCGTGTACGTACAGCTGTCAGCTCACTAAGGGAATCGCCAATTTAGACATACATGTACAGATGAGGGTCCTGAGACTTTAAGGGAATTTAAGGTTTAAGGAAAAGTCAGGGCTCAGGAAAATAAAAGCCTTACAGAATTCAAAATGGGAGTCAAGGTTTGGAGCCTTCAAACATGTTTGTCCCGCAGGCTCATAAGGATCTGCATAAAAGCCCATCGACATTTGAAACTCCAACTCTGGGGTAGTGGGGAGCAACAAGAAGATCCCTAAAGCTCATTAGCCAGTCTGGCTAGTTGAGTTAGTAGTCTCAGGTTCAGGCCTATACCTTGTCTCAAAGCATAAGGTGGATCGCAGATGATGAAGGCACCCAATGTTGATGTCTGGTGTGTACCTATACACACAAACATACACACACACAAATGTATGCACACACACATCCATGGGTATCCATGGGCATATATACATTAATAGATGAACAAGCAGCCATAAATCAGATGTAAGAAAAACTCATATTTAACATGTAAAAGCTCCCTAGATGAGGGAAGAAAAAATAAAACCCAAACATGGAATGGAATGGACATGTAATTATGAATATTAAAACAAAAATATTTTAGAACACGAAGGTGCTTCAGGCACGTTAAGTTTTGAGTATATAACAAGGTTAAAGTTGAGTTGATGATAGATACAGTGGCAGAAGGGGAAAGGGAGGGAAGCAGTGTAAATGGAGACTATTCTTTCATTCCCAGAAGCCCAGACCCAAATAATCACACAGATACTATATTAATTATAACATTGCTTGGCCAATAGATTAGACATATTCCGGGCTAACTCTTACATCTTAAATGAACCCATTTCTATTAATCCATGTACCGACATGAAGCTGTGGTCTACCGGTAAGATTTTTTGGCATCTTTCTCCTTTGGCATCTCTCTGACTCTGCCTACTCTCTATCTATCTCTGTTTAGATTTCCTACCTGGCTTTACTCTGCTAAGCCATTGGCCGAAACATCTTCTTGATTAAGCAATGTTAATAAAACACAGTCACAGCATACAGAGGGGAATCCCATATCAAAGCAGTTGCAGTGCACTTTGGAAAAGTAGCAAGCTAGAGAGGTGGTGAGATAAATGTCCGACTGCAATGGAGAGAAAACTTTTGGTGACAGAAGGAGGAAGGGGCTGACAGGGGGCCATCCCAGAGGGCAGTTCCTGTTGCATACATTCAGAGCAGTCACTGGCTCAGAGTCGCCCACTGTGGAGACTCGTGTCTGGGATGATGAGACTAGAGGTGTAGATGGGAATCTGGCCAAGTGAAGGCGTGAAGCTGCTGTGGGTGGACAGGCTTGTGGGGAGAAGCCTGTGAAGATGCTGAAGCTGCAAGCCAGACTCCACAGAGCAAGGTTGGGGGAATGCTGTCAGCGACGGCAGATGGAGTATGCGATGGGCACTGGTCTCAGGAAAGACAAGCGAGAGTGTGCACTACAGAGTCTTTTTTTTTTCCTTACAGGTTCTAATTTCTTTTCTGTTGACTTTTGTTGCTGTGAGGAAACTAGTAGACTTTGTGAATCTTCACAATTGGTTCTCATTACATACACAAATACTAAAGGCTTCTGTTTGTCCTACTGTTGTGTAAACAGTAAAAAAAGAAAAGAAAAAAAACATGAAAGTATATGTTATTTCCTCCCTGGGTACTAAATAACTGATTTAGAATACAGAATCTTTAGCTGAGAATGTTTCCCAATGATATAGTACCGGCAGCTATGAGCCCTTGGGGTTGGCCGAAAATTATAATTATGTGTAAGTGTATATGTAGGGGTATGAGTAAGTGTGTGTGTGTGTGTGTGTGTGTGTGTGCAGTCTACTGAGGATTTACATTCTAAGCATGCTAATTTTTTACCAAATTATATTTTATTTAAAAGGAAGCAACTATTTTACCGGGGCATATTTTGTTTTATAGACATAGCCTTTGAATATTTTCACAATCAATGTAGAGCAAGATACTTGCCTTTATAAAATCAAGTTTCACATAAATCTGAAATAAAATGAATATACAGAGGAGCCTAGGCTACACTCTTGGTGTAACTCAGGGGAAGCTTGCTGACCTGTGATTCCTTCTCCAGTTCCTTAAAACCAGAAGAAAACCACAGCCACCCCACAAACCCTTGTTTCCAACAATATGGCAGGAAGCTCATAACTAGTCAGAAGACTGTGACTTAAGATGACTTCGTTTCTTCAACACATATTAGTGTGCACAAACATTGACAAAACTCAAGGGATTAATTTCATAGCTTGTAGAGTAGTGGAAGACAGATGCTGTGTTCTTGGTAGTTTTTTTTATCATAAATGTACTGAAATGTATTTTTACAATGATGTGATTTTCTCTTGTGTCACTGTAGGCTAATTCCATGGGCAGGCACAGGCGTTGTCTTTGCCCTGAGGAGGCTCTTCATTCTCACAGGTTTCAACCCACACACCCGATTGGCCGTGTCAGTTTATGTCTTGCTTTCCAAACTGTTTGGTTTAAGGCAAAATAAATAAATAAAACCTTATTTGTCACAACTATAGAACCTCTTGGTATGTAAATGCTGAGGAAGTGGCAAAGGTATTAAATAGCTTCTGTGGCTGGTTTTTTAAATAAAGGAACAAAAACTGGGCTCTGCTTATATAACTTGCTGTCTTTTAAAAATCAGAATATCTTGATTAGAAAGGTCAGACAATTTAAAGATGTTTGTCATTTTATGTATGAGAATCTTTCACATATTCCTAAGAGCCCAAAGTTCCTCTATTTGATTTCATAAGATTCAGGCAGATTTAATATTTTAAAATGCTGTGAACTTTCTGAATTCATACACACCCGTGAGACTGTTTTGTAACATGAATTGAAAGTGAAAGAACACTCAGCAAATCCAGCCCAACATCTGCATCTCTAAAGCTTACCCTCCCTTTTATTTTGTCCTACTTTAGCTACTGAAACCAGTATTGTAAATTGCATGAATAGCTGAATGAATGAACTGGGGTTGGAATGAGGGAGGAGTTGGAAGATGGTGGTAGGGATCGAACATCATCAGAGTTCATTGCATATGAACCTCTTAAATAAGTAAATAAAATACATTTGAAAAATCTAGATTCATTTCTATGCTGAGGGCTGACTTCACCATTAGCTTGGGAAATAGTAGAGGAGGCAGATGAATGGAATATTCTGACCACAGAGTCATACCCAAAGAGGATGGAGACTCCTCCCCTAATGACTTTAAAAGCTCATAGAGAACACACTGAGTTTGGTTCAAGTTTTCCCTCATTTCCTGAGCGAGTAAGGAGGCTCTACTGCAAGTCTGCATTAGAACAGGGCTCAGTGTGGCTGTGAATTGTATTTAAAAAACAAAACCACACTGTTTTTCAGAGATCTGGTTTTCCTAAAATTCACTCTCATTCAGGGCAGCAACCCCACTTGAGTCTCCTGAGACGCAAATGTGCTACTCTGTGTGTCCTCCCAACCCAGGAGTTTGGAGTTCAAGGAAGCATGTTTAGTTCAGGCAATATCATGCCTGTCACCTGTCCCTTGCTGTGTACATATTATATACAACACACACACTGTGTTTGTTCTCAGATAGCCACTAATCACAATGATGAGGTGAAAACATTTTAGTGCCTCCTCAATAAATATTCAACTGTTTTAGAAGAATAGGAATAAACACATCACAACAAACGGCTAGGCAGGTTGACACCTCGCTTGCACAATAAGTGTAAATTTTAAACACAGAGATCTTAGGATCCAATTTGACAGGCAGAACAAATGTGGTTTGCTGTTTATTTTCTAGTTAGAAGATATGTTAAACCTACCATTTATAAAACTCCCAAGATCAGTGACTCCTTTGTTCCCAGATTCCTTGCTGTGGAACCCACATTTTCAGCCTATTTCTGCAAACAATGCTATGGGTCCCTAGGTTATGGTCCAAAGGGCAATCTAAGCATCTTCGTATGACAAGATGAAAGATGAGAAAATTTTCTTTCTATTCCAGGAAGATCTAACTACTATCACTGGAATTCTCCAGGTCTCAGTTACTTTGTACCAGCTTAAATAAGTCTCTAAAGCTATTAACAGCTTGTGGGATTTATTGTGGAGACATGTGATACTCTGTTGTCTATGAAGTGAAAAACAAGTGCAATGCCACAAGATGCACACAAAGAGAAAAACTGAAAATAACTCAAAAGAGCAAACCTGTTTCTGCAGTTTTCATTCTGGACAATTTACTGACCTCCTACAACGTATAGAGAACCTAGAACACCCTCCCATCACCACACAATGATATCCTTGGGTTTGCAATGTGTATATTTATGCATCTTTCTACTTACCTGGATAGACTGTTGAATAATTTGAAATTCTCCACTAGCCTTCTAAAGCTGAGATTCTGACCAGGTGTTAGAGGTATTTTAAATCCCACACATCATAAGCAACTCAGAAATCACAGTTTACATTGCATACGTTCCCATGAGAAAAGTCATGCATGCTGGTTCCTGGTAATCTAATTTCCACCCATGAGCAGAAGACTCTACTCTAGATGTCTTGAACTCAAGTGCAATGCTCTGAGTCTTAGATACATTTCAGAAAGTGTAAAAAATGATCACTTCTTCTATGCTACATTTTTTTGGCTCATGCTTATATTAGCGGATCAAACTTGACATGACATGGTGTAGTGCCTACTCCTACCACATCCCTTTGCATATTTGCTTTTGTGGCAGATTTGCTCCTTCCACCCATGGGTGATGTCTGAGTGTGGACACCCACACAGACAGCCTGTCTGTGCCCCTTGTCATCTCACAGCTTCTAAGAGGTATAGCTTGTGAATGGAGGTGATCTATGTGATTCCAAGAACTGAAATTTAGAGAAGCAAAGAGGAGGATGTGATCAGGACCTAGGCTCATGATGTTGGAAAATCGCTAATGGATCTTGTAAAATATGCAACCTGTCATGGTATTTATGGAACTCCAAGCTCCTCCAGCTAAATATATACATATCCCTCCACCGCTCTGTGCAGCACTGAGCACTGAAGTGTGGAAGCACTTTATGCTGTTTAGCACTTTATACTTTCAAAATCCTTCCTAATCACTTTATTATTTATATCCAAGCAAGCCTGAGCATATTAAGAAATAACTCTCTTCCACCTCCACTAATCCATTAAAGCCAGTGCCTATAAGATAGTATTTATTGGATCCAAACTAAATTCCTCTCCTAGCACCTGTTTCAATGGTAAAGCTCCACTTTGAAAATGAACCATATATCTAGGCAGAGAGTAGCTGCCCTCTGACCTTAGGAGAAGGATTTAGAAACTAGTATGAGGTTCATAAATGCTGAGGTATGTCAATGCAAGCTTGAAATGTGTTGTAATACAGCGGGGCAAGAGCTTCATGGCTTTTCCACTCTTACTGGCAAGGAATGAGCAATATTATCTGTCATTCATTATTGGAAAATGAATAATTAAGCTTGAAAATTCTAATTGTAGAATCAAGCCCATTAAGATAAGTACAAACTTTATTGATGGACCCAAAGGAGGCTTCCAGTGAAATAATTCTAACTGTGAAATGCTACTGGAACTTTCTAGAGACTTTTGTTGTTTTAGTACTCATGATTTCTAGACTTTTCCTTGGGGTTAGAAGCTTACGGGTTGGTGGGTAACAGAATTTTCTAAATGTGCTGTAAAGCGATTGCTGTTTAAATGTGAAATGTCCTTCACAGACTTATATGCTTGAACAATGTGTTAGAAAGGTTTGGGAAGGTTGTGGAACTGTTTAGAATTGGAACTTACTAGAAGGGAGTCTATGGGACAGGTCTTGAGGTGTCACATCCCAACCTGCTTCTTCTTCACTCTTAGCTTCCTGTTCATTGATGGTGCAATGTGACAAGTGATCACATACCCTCTGTCATGAATCTCATGTCATGATGGACCCTGTATTGGTTAGAATCATGTGCTGAAACAAAACTTCTCCATTAAGTTGCCTCTTGACATCTTGCAGTGGTTATAAGAGTATTAGGTCATGCAAATGGTAAACTCTTAAGTTGAGTTTTTTTGCAACTGCCAGTGGCCTTGGGTGAAATAAGTGGTCCTTGGTAAAGTCATTGAGATGACCCAGAGGTGGAAAGATGCTAAGGGAAGAGAACAAATCAAGATGGATTCTAGCTGGTCTCCAGCTTAGGTTGCTTTAGAAGGTCTGATCCACTTGACCTTCACAGTTTCTCCACTTTCCCTCTGAATTCACAGCTTAACTTCAAAATATCTTTCTGTCCTCTTTCCTTCTCCCCTGCTTTTCTCTCCCCATTGAATCTGCTGATATATTCAGCTAGAGACAATTTAATATAAGTAAGATATGAATCTAGACTATAAAAATAAATACACCAGAAATCTTGGATATGTCTTCACTACCATCATTCAGGTCAATTAAATGTAAACATCTCAGTTTTATCGGAAAGATAGACTTCCAAAGTTCAGATATAAATCCAAACATAAATGGAAAAAGAACCTTACTGTCATCTCTATTTCAAGACATGAATGTGTGAGTCTGGAATTTTGAGAAAATACTTCTAAATCCAGTCTAAGTTGATGAATCAGAATGATGCACTGGTGTACTGAAGTGCAGCTAACAAGTGGGACAGGGACTTCCAGGCTCATTCTAACCTTCCCTAGTCAGAAGAGGAAGAATGAGCTATGGGCAAAGGGGACTGTTTAGTCTTGGAAGATGAATCTGTAGGGAAAAGGGGGCTTCATACTTCATTGGCACATACTGCTCAGATGAGGAGTTCACACATTCAGAAAACCACCTAAGCTCAGAAGCATC
This sequence comes from Ellobius talpinus, assembly GCA_001685095.1. NCBI lineage: Eukaryota > Metazoa > Chordata > Mammalia > Rodentia > Cricetidae > Ellobius > Ellobius talpinus. Next base: position 2,730 of record LOJH01021046.1, on the reverse strand, counting down.
AGAATTTACCAAATAAAAGAGGCAGCAAAAGTGGGAAGACTCAAGAATCAGAACACTCCAGACTGTAGATGAGACCAGAGACAACACGAAATGAAAAATACAGAGAAGCAGACCAAAACCTCTGACCCATCATTAAAGGAACAGTGCACCCAGGCTTGGTGGTACACATTCATAATCCTAGCACTGGAAAGGCTATGGTGAGGAGGTAGAGAGTTGGAGGGCAGTTGCATAGAGAGACCATGTCTTAAAAACAAAGGAGCACAAAGCAAAACAGAGGCGTTAGTGCCCAAACACCCACAGAATGAAACATGGAGCAAGTGAGACTCTAACAGCCTTGATAGATGACTTGTACAGCGGATACTGAAAACTGCTTAACAAATTTACATGGAAATATGTGTGAGAGAAAACTTGATTGTTTACTCTCAAAACATTGAAAATATCAAACAGCTCATTCACTATTATAGGGAAAACTGAAATGAGAAGACGAGCTAAAATCATGCATGGCTAAGGGAAATGTCAGAATCAAAGGAAGCCCGTGGAAAAGAGCCGGAATTGGAGGGGGAGAGGATAACACTGCTGGGCAGTCAACAGATCACACTGAAGTCAGTAGGGAAAGCCAGCCAGGCGGCCTCTCCGTGTTTTCTTGCAGATGGAAGCAGCCTTGAATTCAGCCTGAAGACCAGAATACTTACGGAATGCAGAGAGTGAGAGGTTCACTCTATAGGTGGGTAACCCATAGTTCTGAGTTTTCAGTTGGATTTGATGACATTGGCCATAACAAATACCACTGTTAATATGAAGGAGATAGTAATTAAGATGATCTACCCATAAAGCAACACAATAAAGCACAAAAACAAGGTGTGGATTAGTTCTTTTTCCTTACTTTTTTTCACAATCATTGTAGAAAGGAGCATCTTTGCTCTAATAATGATCTAAGCAGACACATCTACACCCACAGCTATAGGGACTATGACAGGAACCCCACAGCTAAGCACACAGGAGATCCAAGCTGGAGAGACTCACAGAAGGGCGTGGCACAGAGCTGTGTTTGCAAGGTGAGTAAGAAGCAACCCTCAGGTGCACTTGTCAATCAGAAGTCAGTGCTGCCGCCAGTAAGGATGAAAGTCACTTTCCTGTACACACACCGGGCACAGCACCGTGGGTGGATGGTGCCTACACCGAAGATTCAGCCCCTTTGTCTCCCCAGGGTGAAACAGTCATAAGCCCAGAGTGGAAAGGAAGGGATGAAGCTGTCTTCTCGTTGACGCCTTCAACAAGATGTCTCGCTCAGAGTAACGTTTGTGGCTATCTTGAGAGTTCTCTATTCTTCAATGCAATTAAAAGAAGAATCGTCTCCAGCATGTAGGATAAAAAAATAGACCTCGACTCTAAAATACTCACAAATGGAATGTGTAAAAACAGAATAACTGTTGGCAATCAGAAAAATTTTTAAATAGATTTCTCAATGACAATGGAATAAACAGTATAAATAACAGCATAGTCCTGCTGCTATAACACAGTGACATGCTTAAAATGAGATTTTTAAAAAGTAGAAAAATGTCATTTAAAGAGTATGAATACAATGAAAATTTTATTTTAATTTCAGCAGGGACAGGGATTAAACTCTAAAAAATAGTGACTTATAAGTCAGTGTAGCATGTCTTTCTCTGTCCCGCCAGTCAGCTCCCTAATCGTGAAATGGAGACTTATCATTAATTATGAAAGATTGGCTAATAGCTTAAGCTTGTTTTTAACTAGCTCTTATAACTTAAATTAACCCATTTCTATTAATCTATGCGCTGCCCCGAGACTTATTTACCTCATCTACTTACCGTCCATCCTCTCTGCCCCCCAAATCCTATCTATTGACCATTTAGCTTCTTATTATACCAATCGCAGTGACATATTCTCACACAGTGTAAAGGATTATCCCACAAGCAGTCAGGGGTCAGGAATGTGTTCTGAGATCAGAAGATTGACACAAACAGGGGTAGGCTTCTGTGGCTTATGTGGGGAGAGAGAATAAAAGAGGAGAAGGAAAGAGCAAGAGGGAGGAGGAAGAGAGGGGGACCAGAAGAGGAGACAGTCAGTTATTAAAAGGATGGACTCGTGGATATTCACATATAATAAATCAAATGATAATCTGAAGTAAGCAGGCATGGGAGCAAAGTTAGCAAAGACTTGTGGAAGTCTTTATTTTTGTTTCCCTTCTGTCCTATGTTACTACCTCTTTCACTCCTTCCACGCTCCCCTTTCTACTCTTATTGCACACAGATGCATATGTGTTACACACACACACATACAAACACACACCAATGTAATTCTGTGTATGAAAAAAATTAGCGTGTCTTCCTGAGTCTGGCTTACTTTGCTTAACATAAAGAAAGATCTAGGAGAATATTTTGCATCATGCTGCCAGTGAATGCTACATTGTATCTCTGGGAAATTAGCCAGCTGCCTCTTATGAATATATGGTGTAGAAACAGAAGCCTAAATCTGTACTTGCTAATTTATTAACAGTTATTTATCCACTACTATGAAGCATAGAGTACTGGATAGTCAGCTATTCATACATTATTTTCTACAACAGAAATCAAGAACATATTGACTGTGTATAACTATACTTCTTGCTGCCCCAAGAGCATCTACTTTTTGCTGACCCCAGAGTCCTCTAGCCCATCTCTGATGGAGGAGGGTCATCTGTCTATGTGTTACTTTCATTGGTTTAAT
>LOJH01021045.1:7646-20471 GCA_001685095.1 Ellobius talpinus | reverse complement strand
CCCAAAGAATCACACAGAAGTCTACATTAGATATAAACTGATTGACCCATTAGCGCAGGCTTTGTATTAGCTCTTACAACATATACCAGCCCATTATTCTAGTATATGTTAGCCACATAGCTCGGTACCTTTTTCAGCATGGTAGGTCACATCTTGCTTCTTCTGTGGTCTGGGCAGGACTGCTGAGGAATGGGCTTCCTCCTTCCTAGACTTCTCCTGTTCTTATTGCCCCACCTCTGCTTCCTGTCTGGTTGTCCCACCTATACTTCCTGCCTGGCTACTGACCAATCAGCATTTATTTAAAACATAATTGATAGATATAGAATTGTTTTCCCCACACCACAAAGCCACATCTGAATCTCTTGACCACGTCCCTTAGAATGTCCATTTTCTTCCTTTTCTAGTTCCTATGCTCATGCCTTTATTTTGTAAGTCCCATAACATGGCCTGGGGAGGAAGGGTACCTAAAGACTGGAAACATGACCCACAAGATCCCCCTTGGTGTGTAATGCATCAGATACTTTAGGCAGGTCAAAGGGCAGTGGGACATAGGAAATCCCTTTACAAACTGTAGCCTCTCTTTGCCACCCCAACTTAAGCAGCCACTACAGAGAGTCCCTCTACCCCAAGCTGAGCTCCATCATTGTTCTGGAGAAATGTTAGGGGAAGCAAAGTGTCCATTAGCAGGCATTCCACTCATGAAGAACTCAGTGAGTTTCAGGGCTGGCCCCATCAGACCCAAGGCTCTGGACATGATATAGCTCTGCCTGCCACATCCTCCATGAACGTTGACAGTGGTCCTGGCTGGGCATGTGCTCACTCCTGCCTGTCAAGCATTCTTCAGAGCTCCAGATATGAAACAGTCAGACAGAGGCCTCTAGTGGGAACAGCATTAGGTCATGGAAAGAGTGTCAAGGCTGTGTGTCTCGCTTGTGAGATTTAGGAGATTTTCTCATTTGTCTGTGTCCCTGAACTGTCACGAAAATGAAATGAGACAATTGGCTCACAGGCATTCAAAGTGTTTTTATTGAGTGCCTACTGTGTAGTAGGTTCTGGAGGTGCAAAAGGAAATATACTCCGTGCACACAAAGTACTTGCAGCAGGATAGGGAAGACAGATAAGTGATGGGTCTCGATGCAGCATGGAAAACCAACAGGAGGCCATTTCCCCAGTCTACCAGGGAAAGAACTAGGGTCTGAAGGGTGAATGCATGTTAGCTAGACAAGGGAAGGCTCGGTGCGTTCCAGGAAAGGAGCCCATCTATGCAAAGGCCAAGGGCTACAGTGATGCATCTTTCTTGGAATTCTAGATTGTAGTTGAAGAGGCAGAGAGAGGCCAATGGAGAGGGAATAAGAACTAGGCCATGAAAGAGCTGTGACAGATGGGTCATCCCCAGAAAGCACTGAGGAAGCGTTAGACGGGAGCATGGCCAACTCAGATTCCTCCTAGAAAGGCCACTCCGGGCTGCAGGGCAGACACACTGCAAAAGCAAGCCTGGAAATACCAGGACTGAGAGGGAGCCTAGAGCAGTGTTCAGAGAAGATGGGGGACAATGACAAGAAGGAAGAGGAGCAAAGGGACCCACAGATGCAGATGCATGGAAGACAGAAAGGGTCTGGTCTGGTGGATGGATGGAAAAGGCTGTGCTCACTGAGAAGTGTCCTCTCTAACACGGAAGCTTATCAACAGGCCAGGATCACTTCATCAGCTCCAAGGTCCACAGCCCTCCACATGAGGCTGAGGGGAAAAACAGGCCTTGTCCCCCACTGCCTTTTTTTTATGAATTCTTATCTTTCTCTGTAGATTTTAAAAGACAAACAACTAAATACTAGTAAAGTAGAAGGAAATGCTTTTAAAACTGAAGTGATAGGAACTCAGAGTGATCTTTGGACACTGGAAGACATGAGGTCCCATGGGATTTGCCTTTTGGAAACAGTCAAGAAATCCCCCCTAAAGAGACAGATTGAGCCATGGGTGGCAGCATAGCACATGCCCTTTGCACTCAGAAGGCTGAAGAAGGAGAACTGATGGGAGGTTAAGACCAGCATGGGGTGAATAGTGAAAGCCTATCTAAAAGGAGGGTGTTGGGGAGGTGACTCAGCAAGTTAAGAGTCTGAGTTGAGATCCCCAGCACCCATGTAAAAAGCAAGGCATGGTGGCATGTGCTTTAACCCTAGCACAGGAGGAGTAGAGTCAGTGAGCTCTGGGCTCTGATAAAAGAAAGGAAGAAAGAAAAAAGAAGGAAAGAAGGAAGGGAGAGAGGGAGGGAGGGAGGGAGGAAAGAAGGAAGGAAGGGGAAAAAGATTAGGTGGAAAATGATTGAAGGAGACCACACACACACACACACAAACCACAAAACCAAAAGATAAGAAGAAAAATATTTCAGACCACGCCAGACTTGAAACTGAATACTATACAAAAACATCAATGTCAAAGAGAAAATTTTGCAAGAAAAATGCCTAATCAGTAGAGATTTAATGGGCCACTTTAGCAGTGCAAGAAGAAGTGTTGATATTCCATGTCGGATATTTTATAATCACCAGAGTACTTAGCTTCATGTAAGCCATCTCGAACTCATTAAAAGTAAGGGTAATTTTATTCATTGGGAAGAATGTCCCAATTTATAGCATTGTAATTGCTTGGGGTTATCCATTTTGATAGAGAAAGCTCCATATTTGGCAGAGGTCAGGGATGACCAGATGGGAGACTCAGCTATTGTGACCAAGACCTCAGGGTCAGTATGACATTTGGGGTCTATTTCAACCAAACATGGCTGGGTTGTGCTGTGGTAATAGACACCTGTCTTAATTTGTTTTAAAACACTGTACCAGAATATCATAGACTGGATTAATTAGTAATAAACACAGACCTCTTTGACTAATAGTTTTAGAATACAGGATCAAGTACCAACAGATGACCTAGGGACTTTGTGCTTCATCATCCCATGGTGGAAGATCAAAGGACAAGAGAGAGGAAATGAAATAATAAACTTGAGAGAGAGAGAGAGAGAGAGAGAGAGAGAACTGAGAGCATTAGTCCATCCATGAGGGAGGACCCTTTGTGACTTAAACCCTTTGCATTAAGTTTTAAGGGGGTTAAGCTTCTGTTTCCATTTGCATTTGAAGTGTATCCCAGAGGCTTAGGTGTCCCCAGCAGGTGACACTGTTTTGGAAAGTAATGGATCCAGAGCCTTCCTGAAGAAAGATCAATAGGGGTGAGCCTTGATATTTATAAACTGGCCTCACTTTCTATCTGTACCTACTTCCTCCATGTGGACACAGTATGACCAGCTACTTGCTGCTTCTGTTGCCATGGCTCCCCCACCATGGTGGACGATATTCCCTCAAAATGTAAGCTAAAATGAACCCTCCCTTAAGTTTCTTTTTGTTAGAAATTTGGTCACAGACACAAAATAGCTGATACAGCTGGGCGAGGTGGTATTGGCCTTTAATCCCAGCACTCAAGAAACAGAGACAGGTGTATTTCTGTGAGTTCAAGGCCAGCCTAGTCTACAAAGTGAGTTCCAGGACAGCCAGGGCTGTTACACAGAGAAACCCTGTCTTAAAAATCCAAAATGAATGAATGAATGAATGACTAATTAAATAAATAAAACAGATACAACTTCCATTGCACTTTTGTGGGCGAGCACCTTTAAGCATAGCACTTGCAAAACAACAAATAACCTACAAAATTATGGGTCTAGAATGCTGAGAAGTTTGAGCTAGAGGATCATTGGACACCATAGGTTTTGATAAGATTTCCCAAGTTAGAGAAAATACTAATATTCATTAGCTGTTAGAGAGCTAGAGATGAGCAATGCCTAGAACTTGGTATTCTGATTCCTGGTACCATCTCATGGGCCTTCAAACTATAGAGGTCATGTACCAAAGCACGACTGATTCCAAAGCTCCTTGCCTCACTGGGTGTGTAGACACTGGATCCCAAACCAGTCCCAGCTTTCACATCAGTTTGTGCTGGACTGTCATACACCTGGAGAAAGCCGAAGGAGCGGAAGTTAGACCCAACTCCAGTAGATGGAGTGTCATGTGCTAGACTCAAAAATCACAAGCTCCTGACAGCTCAGAGATGTGCAAATTGGGATGTGGGGAGTAGAGGCCTTCACCACCGGCAAAGGTAGAGCACAGGACTAGAGAGATGGCTCCATAGAGAATGCGATTGCTTGACAAGCTCAGGTACCTGGGTTTGGCTCCACAGCACCCATGTCAAAAGCTGGATTTGACAGAATCAGTCTGTGTAAACCTTGCTTTGGGGATGGAGACAAGCAGATAGATCCTGGAGGTTTACTTTGTCAAAATAAACTCCAGAGTGGGTCAAAGCCCCTGCCTCAAAATGTCAAGTGGAGGATGATAGAGAATGGCACAGATGTTAACCACTGGCCTTCACATCTGCATGCACAGGTGAGCACACCTCCGTATACATATACACACATGCACACACTTTCAGGGACCTTTGCTATGGATGTTGTAGGAAGGTGTCTTTGCCATAGTCTGGAAGATCTTATTGCAACAAATGCCCATGCTCTGTTCCTGTGCCCCCAGCAGTCCTTGCCCGCCCCCTTGTGTTTCATCAGGAAACACGGGGCTTCCTGATACACATGGAAGGGAACTGCTGAGACATCTGGATGACTGCCTCAGTGATGAGCACACAACGGAGGAGGACTATACTGTGGAAATAAGGTAGGGAGGACTGTGGGCTCCTCTCCTTCCGGCTGTATTTCAGAGCTCTCCTAGAGGACTTGGGGTTGGTTGCTTTTTCCCATTCATCCCTTCCACTTCCTCTGACCTTGAATTGCCCATCTCCCAGTCAAATAGTTAATGATCTGTTTTAAAAATGACAGTGGGAAACCGTTTCCCACCCGAAGGAATGTTAGAGGTGACTCTTCTTCTAACATAAGTCATCACTGATGGGTTTCTGAGATCTAAACTTCTGAGTGATGAAACTTTCTGAGTCAGAGTTCTGCCCTTTAGATTGCCCTGCTGGGCTTTGTGCTGTAAAGAATTTTCAGGTGAATAGAACTGGAAGGAAAATAGATCTCTGCGGATGACTTAAATGTACCTGATTCCCTTGGAGGGGCTCCTGCCTTTCCATGTAATGACCAGGCTGTTTTCCAGCATGACTGAGATACAGTGCCTGTTATCAGATCCACCTGATTAGCTTCCAGAAAGTTCTCTCTCCTCTGTTTTATTTGTAGGCCAGGACACAACTCATCCAGAAGGGTCCTGGGTAGTTTGTGGTCAAGAAGGGCACAGAGAGGTCTAGTGAGAGCTGTAGAGAATTCTACTATTCATGTCATTACAGTGGGGTCTGGATGAGGGCTATGGCTACCTAAAGAAGCAGCAAGGACAGGAAAGGTATTCTGGGACCAGGAGAGGTGAGAAAAGTCAGAACAGACATCCTTTCCAGAAACTCCTCTGCTGTGAAAGAAGAAAACTTCAAACTACCCAGGAGGGCCCCACAACCTCCAGGTTCCCTGAGCCCACCCTTTAGTTCAAAGATCACAAGGCAAACCAGAGTTCCCAGTGTACCTCCAGGTGGTGTTTTGTAAAGAGGAGCGATTTGAGAATGGACAAATGGGTTTGAAGCCTACCTCTCCTTATTTGCTGGGTTATATTACATAACCTTTCTGAGCTCCCACCTTCTCATTCGTGAGCATAAGAGCTGACGTTTTGTGAGGCCTTAAACGGAAGGTGCTGAGCTAAGTGGTTTGCTTGCTTTAACTGAGTACATTGTCACAGCATATCTCTGCATATAGTCCAGCATCTTTCCCCATTTCGTCATTTTGACCAACATACCCATGCTCCAGGGAAAAGAGCTAGAAGAGAAGACATAACCCAGAATGGATATCCAGTTGAGCCCAGGTAGAGATAGGGTGTGGTCATTCCTAGCAGCAATGGAGGAGGTCGTCCTGACTTTGGCAAAGTACAACTGTCGCTTCTTATGCTCCCGGCACACTCTCCACTGTCCATGCTAGCTAAACTACAAGTCTTTCAAGGTTGGAGACTTCGTTATTATCTCTGAACCTTCAAGACTTTCTGCAATACCTGGCATGTGTCTAATGCTCAAAGATGAATAAATGAATGGATGTATTAGCACACTTGGTAAGCAATGTCTAAGACCTCTGCTGTCTCTAGAATTCTAGTCCTCAGCTCACCATCCATGTGACTCTGGATAAGCCATGTCCTTTCATTCATCCCTGGTTTCCTGTTCTGTAGAAAAACAATGGCATTAGAGTAGATGCTTTCTAAAGATTCTCAAAGAATGGTAATGTTTGTTTTATTAGTTCTCTGAGAATCTCATACAATGTATTTTTATTATATGCATGCTTTTCCCCCAACTCCTCTCAGATCAAACCCCTTCCCTAACCACCAAGTGTTGTTCCATTTTTGTTTGTTTTTAATTCTTCAAGTTCAATTTGTGCTCCCCATAATCTCTTGAGTCTGTGGCCATCCAATGGAGCATGATCACCCTAGCGTGACCTACATCCTTAAAGAGAACTGGCTTTCCCTCTCTCAGCAGCTATAAAATACCAAAAATTTCTCAAGTAGGGGTGGGACTTAGTGCCCACCTTCCCTCACCATGCTGAGATATTGTCTAGCTTGAATTTGTGCAGGTCTTGTGCATGTTGTCACAACCAATATGAATTCAAATGTGCAACTGTCCTATTATATCCAGAAAACATTGTTTCCCTGGAATCATTCACCACCTCCGGTTCTTAGAGTCTTTCCACCTACTCTTCACCAACAATCCCTGGACCTTGGGGGATGAACTGTAATACAGATGTCCCATTTAGGGCTCATCAGTCTTAACCAGTTGTGGGTCTCTGTGTTGATTTCTATCTACTTCAAATGAAAGTTACTCTCATGAGGGTTGAGAGATACACTATTCTATGGGTTTAAGAATATGTTATTAGGAGCTAGTTTAATATGATGCTCATTTAGCAAAATAATAGTGTCAAGTTCTGTCCTAGAGCCTATGACCTGTCTGGTCACAGATTCTTGGCCCTGATAACAGTTCCAGTTATGTGTTTGTCTTGTGGAACAGGCCTTAAAGCCAATCAGAAAGTGGTTGGTTACTCCTCCGACATCCATGCCATTGTTGCACCAATAGGCATGACAAGCCAGTTGCCAATGCAGTTCACACAGCTCACAGCTAAAGTTAATAATGACTTTTCTCCTCTAGTAGCGTGCACAGCAACTTCCAGCACCATGCAAGATAGCAAATGGGGATAAATCATTCAGGTCAGTACTGGTTTTATTTCTCCATAGTCTGTGACTCAAGTTGTGTCTTCAGTGATAGGGTCTCAGCATCAAACTCTCGAGGATGCATAGTAGTGATGGCAAGATCCTAGAATGTTTGTTGGTCTCTGGGGGGTCCCACTAGCCAACAACTCCAAGAGCAGTAACCCATTCCTGCTACTGGGATCTTTATCTGTTAGCATAGACTATCTAGTAGGAGCATAGTCACACCAATATCCAGTAACATCACTCAAAATATTTTTATATGTATATGCATATATTTTAGGAAGCTTCTATAGTAGTAGGTTTCCATATGACTTTTTCAGAAAGTCTTTTTTTGTTTGTTTGTTTGGTTTTGGTTTTTTTTGAGACAGGGTTTCTCTGTAGCTTTGGAGCCTGTCCTGACACTAGCTCTTGTAGACCAGGCTGGCCTCAAACTCACAGAGATCCACCTACCTCTGCCTCCTGAGTGCTGGAATTAAAGACGTGCACCACCACCACCCAGCAACTTTTTCAAAAAGTCTTTAGTTTTAGTTATTCCTCCTCTACTCTGCCTTCCTATCCTCTACTCTATTTAACCCTTCCTGATCAATTATTCCCTTTTATCCCTTTATATAACTGTGTTCTAGCTCCCTTTCCATAAAAGTGCTCCCCACAGCCCCTTACTATTTTCCAGACCTCTATGGGTGTTTCAAATGTAACATACTTATCTGAGATTCAAAGCTAATATCCACAAATGAGATAAAACATCATCCAAAGAGTTGCAGATTTTGATACCTGCACTCGGCCAGCATGAGCAGTCCTACAGCCTGAATTTCTTCCTCTTTGATCAGCAGACAGCGCAGGTTTGGTCAGGACAGGTGAAAGGGCACAGAAGGTTGACTACCCAGTGCTAATGCCACAGTGTGCACCAGCCAGTACTGACTTAGTTCCTACTCAGAAATGTGGAGCACTCGCGGACAACTAAAGCTCTGTGAGGCACATTGAGCTGTGGGGTCTGTCTCAGGAGAGATTCAACCCTTCATGTTCTGTGTTTTCACAGACAAAAATGTTAGTATCTGGGTGAAGGTGAGAGCAGTCCTGGAAGAGATGGGATTTGAAGGGACCTGGAGGGTGGGTTGTATTTGAGCAAGCAGAGTTTGAGAATGCCGTGGGTCAAAACTGCCATGGCTGAAGGCAAGAGAGATGAGTCAGTGGTGAAGACCACTTAAGATTCTTGTAGAGGATCCAGGTTCAGTTCCCAGCATCCATCTAACAACTGGCTATAAACTCCAATTCCAGAGGATCTGATGCCTCCAGGGGTGCCGAACATGCTGCATAGACAGACATGCAGACAAAAACTCTTGTACATGAAATAAAAATAAGTAAATCTTTTTTAAAGAAAATGAAGAAATTAAGTTTATGCCTGGGAAGTAGCTTCACTGAGCATAGCTTACAGGGTCAATCTAGGACACCACTGAGTAAGGCCATGAGTGATAGAATATGGAGTTTATTATAGTAGACATTAGGGAGATATTGAAAGCTTGAAAGCAAAGAAATGACAACAGAGTGACCTTTGGAAAAAATCCTTTTAGCATCATGGGCAAAATTATTTGCAGAAGAGACAAATGAAGCCAAAGTAAGAGTTAAGGCAATGTTTCCATTGGCAATACAGCATGAAGACCTGGGCTTGAGCCTCAGTACCCCTGTGATAAACCCTGGTATAACAGTGTATATCTGTAACTCCAGTGCTGGGAAGCAAAGACAGAAGGACCTCTGAGCCTTACTGGTCGTTCAGTGTAGCCAAATCAGTGAGTTCCAGGTTTAGATAGAAACCCTGCATCCGCAAAGGAGGTGGAGAGTAATTGTGGAAGACATAGGACATCAACCTCTGGTCTTCATGTGCACAGGCACATATATGCATGCATGTGTGCGAGCACACATATATGTACATGTACCCATACACACACACACACACACATATATATAGTACCAAAGAAAGCTAAAAAAAGAAAATAGAGATGGGAACCAGGGTATCATGTGACAGAGGTAACATGGGACACATAGACTGTCAAGAGCTGACCTGATACTTCATCCTCTAACAAGTTTGGATCACACGCTTAGCCGGTGCACACCTACCGTGGGAAGTGCCTTCACTGCACTGGCTCATGGAATCACCTTAGTGTGCCTACGAGTCGGGCATTGCTATCCCTTCCAGCCATAGGAGACTGTGAATCTGTGATGCTGTACTTCCAGTCTGTTTACCAAATTATGCTATTTTCATCATAGAAAGTCAAAATTCTGCCTCTCTTTGGAGCCTTTCAGTGGAAACAAACAAATCATTGTCATTCCTAATGTTGTAGCTCAATTTAATGTTCTCTGATGAGTTGTAGAGACCTGCTCTGCAAAGCCAGCTTCTACTGTCGCTGCTCTGCTCCCAGTACAGGGCTGTGTGTAGGGTGTTCCATTTGTTCACATCCTGGGATCCACCTGTTGCCTCTGCGCTCGCTGGATTCCCACAGCCCGTTTCCTTCAGTCATTGCACCAGTGAGACCAGGGAGGGAGGTGTTATTGGGAATGCTTGGGAGTGTGGTTTCCCCTACCCATAAGGGAGGGGAGGAGCGGCTCCAGAATGATGAAAGAGGTTGGGCCAGGCACTTCCAGCTAAGACTCGTGACTCCCCACAACACTTTATCAGGACTGACCTTTGAAACGTGTCTCTCAACTTTCTGTCCATCATCTACGTCTGCGGAGTATTCCCACCTCTAGACCACGCGCTTCTGGAGAGCAGAAGAGAGGGAGGGGAGTAATAGTTTCAGGTGTGCCTATTGTGCGTCGGGCCATGTTCTGGTAACTTAAGACTGCTCATTTGCTTGTTTATTTAATCCCTGGAATATCCTGGAAAGGAAAGGAATTATCACGCTAGTTTTCTAGATGAAGAAATTGAAGATTTGGACAATCAAGTCAGCTCAGCAAAGTTTTTATATAAAAGGTTACATTGCAATACTTAACAGTTACTATTGAGCTTTTCGTTCAAGGTCTTGTGGCCTACAATTTGTGGTCTAGTCTGCATCCGGCAGGTGTCGTAGTTGCCTAATCTCACAAGGTGTCACAACTCTCATGGTAGAAACAAGGAAAGTATTCCGATAGTGGGAAGCTCCTTATAGCTTCCTTTGTATCCTCGACCTTGCCGTATTTCTACATGGTGCTTGGATAGGTAGATATATGGATGAATGTCAACTTACAAAACTAACCTGTGGGGGAAATCTTCAGTGCTTAAGTCTTTAGTTGAAAAGATAAATCTCTCATTGGTGTGTGTGTGTGTGTGTGTCTGTCTGTCTGTGTGTGTGAGTGTAGGATAGAACCCAGCTTGTGAATACTAGATTAGCATCCTACCACTAAGCCACATATCTAGTCCCTCCTCTATGACCTGTTACTGTCTTTGTTCCTCCTTTCCAAACATGAATGAGGTTGTAGCAACAGAACCTAGCAGACATATTTGCCATTCTCTCTAGCACTAGGTGTCTCACATGTGTGAAAAGGTGTTTGGCCAGAGTGACCTGGTAACCCAGAAACCTAGAAAGAACACACACACACACACACACACACACACACACACACACCTTTACATTAGCCAGATATTTAGAAGCCCCTGGCCAAGGCTGAGCCGTGATATGCATGGCTGTCTCAGACCTCGGTTCTTTCTTGTAAGTGTTGAGACTTTTGAACCAGACTGAGCCTGCAGTTTGAACATGGCACAGAAAGACTGTGTCCCCTTTCTCTCCCCTAGATGCCAGCACCACTGAGAGTAGTAAGAGCTCAGTTCTCTATCCAGAGAGGGCCAGGGTTGGTAGATGAACCTCTGACACAAGAAGCACCTAGACAGGAACCCTAGGAAATTTATATAAGGTCCCTCCGAAGGCCGTGCCTTGGGAGAGTTCCAGGACAGTTCCTGAAGCAAGGGATTCTTGTCAGATGGGTCATGATTCCCCAAAGGCTCAGTACCAAGACCCAGTGTCAGGAAGTACCTGTGCCTTGAGCAAGTCCCTGCAGAGGACAAGAGGAGAAGGAAATGGTTGTGTGTGGCTGTGTGTGCATGTAGTTTTTGAAGTCAGAGAGCTTGGTGGATTCCTTGTCCCTCCAGTGATACCTTCATTTCTGTCTGAGACTTGAGCCATGAAGAATTGGGTCAGTGGCTAAGGAAGTCATGCTACATCCAATTACCCCCTGCAGCTACCCCCGCAGCAGCATCAGGGGGATGACAGGAAGGAGCAACTTCAGGGACAGTCTAGGAAACCAGCAATTCATCATCAGAACCCCAGAAAGGCCTATAAGTTCTGTGTCAACTGTGAGCACACAGCAAAGGCTGGCCATGACCAGACACAGTGACAGACTTGTGTATTGCCAAATCCAGGCTGCAGAGAGTGAAGGCCTCCCAGGGACCTGGGTCCCAGGGTCAGGAGAAAATGAAAGGTTTCAAGTGTGGCATCGTGTGTGTGATGTCAGGACATATACATGCCTATGGATCTTTGCTATGTGACTTTGGGCAAGATACTCAGCCCTTCAGAAACCCCATTTGGTGACCTTAAAACAAGGTCACATATAGAATCTGCCTACTGCAAAGATGCAAGTAAACCACTCCCCATCTCTGCCTGGCATTTTCCCCAAAGATGTCTGCATGGGGTGTTGTTGCTGCATCCCACTTAGCTCTGTTCTAGAACATCATCTTCTCACAGAGACCTTCCTCTAGTGTGTCTAAATTGCAACTGAGAAGACCTCTGTCTCCATCCCCCACATTCACCTGATGTGTAAGTCTTAGGTTGTACTAGCTTTGTCTTTGATTATCTACCCCATTAGATATGAGATTCGTGTGCTTGCATCTGCTTTATTTAATGCTGAGTCTCCCATGCCTAGGATAATACTTGGGCATGAAAGGCCCCTGATAAATGCCTGTTGAATGGAGGTGGAACGGAATGAGGGAATAGAGGAGAGACGTGGAAATCGTTTGGTTTTATGTGCCTAGAAGTAAGAACACTTAACCGGGGTAAGATCCCAGTCCTTCCTCCATCGCTGGTAGCAACTGGTATGTATATGACACCTAAGAAGTGTCGGCCACAAGAAAGGATGACGTGAGATCTGAGAGTGGCCAGGGGCTGTGGCTGACTTTTAAAAGTTTATATCAGGACTGAAAGGCCAGTCAGAGTCACTTTGTAGGAAGTGAGGCCTCTTTGTGATGAGCATCTGAGAGGCAGGTATGGGTTCTGGAGAGCTGCATGTCTCTCTCTCTGGAGGACTACACTGTCACTTATGTGCCCTGGAAAGTGCCCCCATCCCAGAACTTGCTCTCAGTGGCTCTCTGTGCACTCAGAAGCCTGCCAGAGACCAACCTTTGGTTTCCTCTCCATCCAAGCTCCCTCAGTGGTCTCCTTGTATCTCTACTTCCTCCACCCCACAGAACAAAGCACTCTGGGATCACGACTCCGGGTACATGAGGGACAGCACTGGTCAGAATCCATTGTGGGAACAAGAAGCAGCCATGATTGTTGGTGTATGAGGGGCCCATAGAAGGAAAGCTATGATTGAAAAAGTG
>LOJH01021044.1:10567-26967 GCA_001685095.1 Ellobius talpinus | reverse complement strand
GGCATCTGTCTCCAGCCGGGCTACATGGCTTCTTTCTGACTCTGCCTCCTTTCTACCTTGCTATAGGCCAAACTAGTTTCTTTATTAACCAATGGTATCCACATTCCTCTGGGAATCCCACATCAATCCAGGAACGTCTTAGGTGGTCTTCTAGAATCAAATCAGCTTTTAGATGTTAGAGAACCCCAGAAAGTCATAAATCCAGGGCAGCTTAGAGTGACGTTCATTTTCCTGTGCTCTGGTTTCTGAGAGGTCTGGTATATAAAAAGGATTACACATTACAGGAAGGATATGTATGGGTGTTCAGTGGAGGTAGCTGAAAACCTACAGACAAATTTTTAAAACAGCAAGGAAACAACCTTCATTTTGATCAGCACTCTGCTCAGTAAACAAAGGCACTTGCCACCACATCTGAATTCTGACCCCAGAACCTACATGGTGGAAGAAGAAAAGCAACTCCTACAAGTTAGCTTCTGATTTCCACTTGTGAACTGTGGCATGTGCCTGTACACACACACACACACACACACACACACACACACAAATACACACAAATTAAAAGAAAAATAACTAGAACAAGGTCCTAGTTTCAGGTAAGTATATGCACTTCTGCTTACCCAGTAAACACACTATGTGAACAGAGTGCATAGAGCATCTGCTTGCTGGTGGTAGGGAGCACTCGGTAGCAGGACTGTGCAAGAAGACCATAATTCAGAGTACTACTGAACTAAAACTGAATGGACTTTCCCTCTCTGGCACTTTTAGCCTGAACTTGGGCAGACCAAACTCGGAAAGAAGTGTTAACATAACAGAAAGGACCAGAAAGGGCTCTATGGCTAGGGAAAAAGTGAGTCCAATACTTAGATAGACAGAGAGCATCCTTTGCATTTTTCCTCTGTTCTTTTTGTAGTTGTTGTTTAAAATTTATTTGTTTTATGTGCATTGGTGTTTTTGCCTGCATGTATGCATGAGGGTGTCAGATCTTGGAGTTGTAGACAGTTGTGATATAGACAGTTGTGAGCTGCCATGTGGGGGCTGGGAATTGAACCTAGGTCCTCTGGATGAGGAGCTGTGCTCTCAACCGCTGAGCCATCTCTCTAGCCCCCTTCTCTCTGTTCTTTTTTTATTTTTTAAGGTTTTATTTATTTTATTATTTTATGGGTATGAGTGTTTTATGCCTGTATGTTTTGTGCACCACATGTGTGGCTGGTGCCCAGGGAGGTCAGAAGATAGCAATAGAACCTCTGGGATTGGAGTTATAGACAGTTTTGACTAGCCATGTGGCTGGTGTGAGTTGAGCTTGGCTTCTCTCAGCTGAGCCAGCTCTCCAGCCCTCCTCCCTCTGTTCTTTTCACTCTAGTCCTCATACAGTCTCAAGGTAGCACTCAGTGTCTGACAGGAGCCTAACACTGCAGAAGGGGAAGCTGGTGAGAAAAGGAGATCTGTACATCTGGTTTGCCCTCTCTCACCAACACAGGGTGGGAAATGTATAGCTATTTAGTCACAGCAGGAAGACTCAGGGAACTAGAAGACACTTGATGATTGCAAAGAGATGTGCAGGAAAGTGACTTCTTTCAGTTTGTTATGACTCCTGCATTTCCTGCCACTGTCTGGGTACATGGATCCGACCTTAAGTAGAAGGGAATGGATAGAGCACATGCAAATCTCTGACTGGCCACTGGGTGGTGCACATGCAAGACAGAGTCAAAAGTGCTGAGAACAGTTTGGAATCACAATTCAACAGAAAAGCTGGCTGGAACTTGTAGGTCTTTATGTTTGGAGTCCAAATATGTTATAATAGTGTCATCATTTACACAAGGTCAAGTATTGGAACGTAACTTTTGAAGAGTCTATGGGCTGAAGAATTGACTCAGTGGTTAAGAGAACTTGTTCTTGCAAAGGATCTAGGTTTGATTCCTAGCACCCACATGGAGGCTTACCACTTCCTCAGCACCAAACATGCATATGGTGCATAGAAAAACATGCAGGCAAAACACTCATACACACAAAATAAATCTAAAAAATATTTAAAGAAAAGTCTAGGCCGGGCAGTAATGGTGAACACCTTTAATCCTAGTACTCAGAAGGCAGAGGCAGGCGGATCTCTATGAGTTTGAGGCCAGCCTGATCTACAGAGCAAGTTCTAGGACAGGCTCCAAAGCCACACAGAGAAACCCTGTCTTGAAAAACAAACAATCTATAATATAATTCAAAATTATTAGGTTTAAGGACTTGGTTGTCTTTTGATGACCAGTAGACTCAATCCTAAAATCATTGCATGTTGGTATTGTGTAAGACCTTAAAGAAGCCATTAGAAGAATGCTCCAGCAAGTAGGCTAGAGCCTCCTGAGAGTGGAAGATGAAAACATTAGTTGAAAAATAGAAAATAAATTAATGAACATTTATAACAGAAAAATACAGCTGAAATAACTAAGCAGACCGCTCAATAGCAGAACACACAAGTTTGGAAGAGTAAGTTTTAAGGTAGATTAGTAGAACTTATGCAGTCTAACAGCACAGATCAAAGGAGGGTCAGTAAAGTAATATAATCTTGAACATAGGAGACACACTAAAATGTTTAAAATCCGGTAAGACGGAAATGGTTTAGCAGCTACAGGTGCTTGTACACATGTCTCACAAGCTGAGTTGAATCCCTAGATTCCATATTGTTGCAGAAAAGAACCAACTCCTGAAAATTGTCCCCTGACTGTCACACATGCTCTTTGGACCTATGTACCTGTACTCACACACAATCACATATACAATAAATTTTTTTAGAAAATTAGAAAGTTAAAGCCAAAATCACCAAAGTTTGAATTTGTGCCACAGAAGTCTTGAGAAAGAATTCATTAATAAAAGAATATTAAAGTAAATGACTATGTCCAAAATTTGTCAAGTCATACACTTACAGATTTAAGTCTAGTCAGTGATCCTATAAACAGGTAAGTTCCAAGAAGCCCATGGTCTGACAAGTTGTAACCAAACTGCTGAAAATAAAGACAAAAAAATCCTACAAGCATTCAGAGAAAAACAGTGTGTTACTTATTGGAGAATAGTAATTTGAATGCTTATGAATTTCTCATCAGTAACAACAGAGGGGGCTGGAGAGATGATGGTTTAGCAATCAGAGCAGCTACTGTGCTTGCAAAGGACTATAGTTAAGTTCCCAACACCCAGGTTGGGTGGCTGAGCCACCTGTAATTTGCACTTCAAGGGACCCAGTGTCCTCTTTTGAGGCTTTGCTAACACCTGCAGACACTTGCACAGAACGCCTTCCCACATACACACAATAAAAATACAATAAAAAATCTAAAACAAAACAAAACAAAAAATCACACACACACATCCAGGGAATCAGTATTGTTGGATCTGTTGAAAGAAAAGAATTGTCAACCCAGAATGTTGTATCAAGAGCAAAGGTGAAAGGAAAGGGTCCTCAGATGAAGAGTAAGAGCACTTGCTGCCAGGAGTCTTGTTGTAAGAGAGTAAGGTCCCTATACTTTCAGGGATCATTTCTATAGTTTGTACAAGATTTCACCACTGCAGGTCATTGCACTAGAAGGAACCTTGAAACACAGGAAGAAAGAGGAACAAAAATGGTAAAACATATGGCAGATTGCAGAATTGCAGAGAGTCAGTTCTCAATAGGTTCTTTAAAAATGTGTTTGGTTAAATGCAAAAGTTAAGTGTTGTTTGGTTCTTCGACTGTATATAGATGTAACATACAAGTCAGTCATATATCAGGGGAAGGGCGATGAGTTCCTACTCAAAGTGATAAAATACTGATTCCAATTAGGTCACAGAAAATTGCATATACATATTTCAGCTCCTAGGCCGACCATTGAACTATGTAGAAAGATGACCAAAAATATGAGAGATAAATTAAAATTGCAAAATTTTACAATTAACAAAATTCAGAAAACTCAAAATGAATGCAGAAAAGAAGAAATAGGGAAGAAAAGCAACAATAAACCGGTAAGATGACACTTAAATTCAGACCTACCAAATTATGTTACACACAGATGGCCTAGGCACACCAGTGCTATCAAAGAGGCTTGAAAAAAGTGACTCAGTTCTGTCATCTACAAAGAACTCTTCAAATATTCAACATGTAAGATAACACTCTGAAGAAAGAGGAGAAGATGGAGCTGGGGTGTAGTTTAGTCATAGAATTTTGTGTTTAGTGTACATGAAGCCCTGGGTTCAATCTTTAGCACCTCCCTTAAGGTAGACCTATTAATGTCATAAAAAATAAAAACTGGGCTTCAAAGACAACTAGTTCCCAGAAATAAAGAGAGCTGTTGCCTAATGAAGACCACTTAGCTCTGAGTGTTTCTGCACCTAATGCCTGATGCAAATCCACCAAGCAGAGATGCAGAAAACTGGACCTTTCTACTTTCCAAGTGGAGGGTCAGTGCTACTCTAAGACCCTGAGAAGGAGCAGCTACAGATGGAGCAAGCCAAGATGTGGAGAATCTGAATTCTACTCTCCAGCAGCTGACTGACCTGTCCCGAACATTCCCCCTCCAGTAGTAGCCATCCCCTGTGCAAGGGGAGTATTCGCCAGACAGATGTGTGGGTCATAAAAGAAACCTTCAAGATTCCAAAGGATTAAAGTTAAGTAAATGCTTCTAATCATAGTGTTTATTAGACAAAAAGCAATAACAAATATTAAGAACATCTCCCTAAATGTGGATATTAAATAAGTAGCAAATTTCTGAGGAAGCCACAAGGAAAATTAGAAAATATTTTGATACAAACAAGTATATAGCATACCAAAACTTGGAAGGTGAAATTTGGATAGGAAATATATATCATGAGACTAAAAGAAGGAAGGTCTCACATCAGTAATCCAAGTTCCTGTCTTAAGACTTTAAAAAGCAGAAGTGAAACAAATGATACAAAAGAAATAGAAATGAAATTGGAACTGTAAATGGCAGTGAGTGAGACCAGGGCTAGATCTTTGAATGATCTTTGTCCTGATCAATCTTAGCTGAATAACCAAGGAAAGAGAAACAGATTTTCAATAAAAGGAATGAGCAAAGGGGATAGATAGTACTGTGGAACCTGCAAAACTGAGAAGGAAAATGGAATTCTTTGAGCAACTCTCTACAGGAATTTGTCATCTCAGGTGAAATGATCTATTTCCTTGGAAATTAGAAATCACTAGAACTCATCCAAGGTAAAAGGTAAACTGATTCATACTGCAATTTTGGATTTGTTTTGTTTTGTTCTTTTAAGACAAGAAAATTACAGTTGGGGCTGGAGACATGGCTCAGTGGTTAAGAACACTGACTGCTCTTTCAGAGGACCAGGATTCAATTCCTAGCACCCACATGATAGCTAACAACTCTCTGTAACTCCTGTTCCAGGGTATCCAACACTCCTACACAAACACACATGCAGACAAAACACCAATTCAAATAAAGTAAAATAAAATTATTTTCTCTTAAAAGGAAAATTACAGTTAAATACTGTGGTAGTTTAAATGTGCAATGTTTCTCCAGGCTCGCATGTTTGAACATGTGGTTCCCAGCTGCTGGAGCTGTTTGGGAAGGCTGTGGAACCTTCAGGAGGGGGACCCTTAGTAGAGAAAGTGGGTCATTGGGTGGGCCTTGAGGTGCTGGGGTTCCAATTTCTTGGTCACTTTGTGCCTCCTGTGTGTTGATGCAGTGTGATGAACTGATCTTCTGCTCTTGTTCCATGCTTTCTGCACTGTGGTGGATAACATCCTCCTGGAACTGGGGACTACAATAAACCCTTTCTTCTTAAGTTGCATTTGTCACGGTATTTGACCACAACAAGGAGAAAAATAAGACACTTTCCAGAAAAGTTATCTTCAGGCCCACATGGTTTCACTCATGAAATCTGCTTAAAAACACTGCCAAATTTAGAAGGAAAAAGACATTTCCTGACTCATTCCTTGATGCTAGTGCTGCTGACACTGAACCTGAGCCCAGTGTCCTTTATGAGCACACATGATCCTCAGCATGTTATTAGCAAACTGAACCCAAGACATGTTTTGAAGCCAACACAAAGGACTAAGTGACATTTATCCTAGAAATGCAGGGCTGGCATGATGTAGGAAAACAGTGTCATCAACTGTATTACTAACTGTATTACTGAAAATCACATGGTCCTATTGAGGCAGAAAAAGTATTTGACAAAGTTAAGTATTCATTTCTGATAAAAACTCAGCAAAGTAGAAGCAGAAAAAACTTCACCTGGTAGAGGATGCTAAAAAGGAAGCTATAGTGGCTGAGAAGGACCATATCCCTGATGGGGTTTCTTACAATGTGAAACCTAAATAGTAGTGTCATGCGGGATATTTGTTCCAGAAAGTTCTATGGATCCTCAAATCCTGGGACACTAGAGTCCCTTTTATACAATGGTAACCTAACATTGTCATGTACACTTTAAATTATTTCTACAATACGTATACTTCCTAATACAGTGTAACTGCTGTGTAAAAAGTATTGTGTTGTTTAGGGAGTTATAATCAGTTCAGACAACAGTGTTTTTCCCCCTCTTTGAGGAATGCTTTTGATCTGCAGTTGGTTGAATATTAATGCAGAATCTACAGATCACCTGTTCTTAAGATTAGCTTCCCTGTCCCCTCATAGGTTGTGCTATAAAGAAGTGAAATTCTATACTGATACGAACTCCTGATATAAAGTCTTTCAGTGCAGATGTTCTTGGCTGCTGATCACATTGGGCTGAATATGTGTTCTTTGCTATGAACTTGGAAGGACCACCTCTGCCCAGTGCACCCCATCACACATTCTGGCTTCTTGTCTATCCTAAGTCTTTACTTTTGCCCTTTCTTCAATGTGTGTTTCAGTGGGTGGTCATAGCTCAGATGGTGTCTTCTCAGGGTTCCCCTGACCAACTAAAGTCTAAAGGAATGTCATCAGCCTGCTGGGTTATTTTCTGCAGAATTTTTCTTCATTGGAAATTCTTGTTCATGTGTTTGTAGCTTTATTGTGTGTCTCTCAAGCAGCACCCAGATGTATTCAAGAGAGCAAGGATCGGACTGCATTTGCTTATTGATGGCTTAGGATGGTGCTCAGCTTTAGTGTATGGTTAACTTATAGACCATTTCTAATTTTTGACAACACATTTTTTTCTATAGCTTCACATATTGTTGAATGATTTTGTTTTTACTTAAGTGGTTTTTGGAGTTGCTATTTCTTGATTTACTGACCAGTGCCCTGGATTGGACACTGAAGTTGTTCCTACAATCATCATTTGATTCTTGTGTTGTTCAGTGGCCCGTTGGGTGTTTGATCTGCTAGGAAGTGAACAGTGAGTCAGTCTTGTCTCCCTGACTTCAAAGGTAGAGATGTCTGTGCTATAGACACACAAACTAAGCAGATAGATCAAACATGCTAACAGGGAGGCAGGAAGCCTGGGGATGTGTTCTGGTTATTGCATGCAGGAAACTTCTGGAGGAAAACTTGTTGTATGGGTTAAGACATGCTATATTCATGCCAGTGTTTGATGGAGAAAAGTCTTGAAGGGTGTGATTAGTCCTTTAAGTTTCACACACTGGTAGAAGTCACCCTGCTTGCTATGTCATGGTATAATATGTAGTCAAAACTTTGTAAATGGTATTTACACATCCTTACACATTTTTAGTGCTTGCTTATAGCCATCTTGACCAGATATAATGTGAGTGAATCTGTGGACTCAGTTATGTCCCCAGTTGGCTAACTTGTAAAATGTTGAGTAGGCACTAGGTGTTGAGAGTCCAGGTGATGGTAACAGGCATGGAGAGGCCGAGAACTTGCTTTTGTCCCTGAGAACTGAGCTTCACAGTGCTTAACTCTCTTCCAGCCAATAGCATTGTTTCTAGAAAGGTACTGTTAACTGCCTTCCCCCGAGACTGCATTAGTATTTGTTGAGGGGGAGTGTCTCTTTCCAACCTCAGTTTTCTGTCATATCACTGAGCACTGGTATGAACATTGCCTGTTTGCTTGTTTGTGAGTGACTTAGGGCAAGAACCATGTGTGTCTTTATTTCTGGGGCCAAGTACTTGGAGTACTTGCTTGGATGGCAGGCAGTCAAGACAGGTGGCTTGTGATTGGCATACTGATTCCACAAGTGCTGTGTGCCTCCTCTGCCAGGTGCTTTGCTGGCCCCTCACCAGCTCAGTGAGAGAATGTGAGTCAGATGACCATGTAATGACAGGTTATACACGCTGCTGAAACCAGGATGAAAGCAGGGCCTTGCTAAGTTAAGGCATTGGGGAGTGTTTCTGTGAGGGTGTTCAGTGAAGGCAAGACATGGAGAACAGTTATCTGGCTCCCTCATGGCTTTCTTCCTCTTAAGGAACTGAATGTTATATGATTTAGGGGAGAAGACATGGCATCAGCAACTTCTTTCAAGAGGTAAAATGTTTTAAAACTAAGGTGAGTATTGTAACATTCTCACTTTACTGTGATCTGGGTGGAGTTTGTATATCGGTTTATTAAATTATTCCTTGAGCACTTCCGCAGTTTTGACCCCCTCCCTTTTTTTGCAGAACTCAGATTGATCCCAGTGCCTCCCACACTGAGCAAACATGCTAATGCACCATGAAATCTACTCACTGTAAACACTTAGTGACTCCCAATGTATGCACGGTTGCCCACCTGCCATTGCATCCAGTTTTGGAGGATTTCCATTATGCAAAGTGTACAGCCAGTCCTCAGTCCCTTCTTCAGAGGAATACCAATTGTATATTCTCTAGAGAATTTCCTTATGAAGAAATTTCATATACATGGCCACACCCTGGCTGTCTCCCTTCTGGCAGCTATTGCTGCCGCACTGTTTCAGAGGCACTTTCACCAGCAGCATGTATGTGTCAGTAATTTCCTCTTTTCGCTGGTTCTGAGATGTTCATGCGTTCCTCTGCTG
Source organism: Ellobius talpinus (assembly GCA_001685095.1). Classification (NCBI taxonomy): domain Eukaryota; kingdom Metazoa; phylum Chordata; class Mammalia; order Rodentia; family Cricetidae; genus Ellobius; species Ellobius talpinus. Next base: position 18,069 of record LOJH01021044.1, on the reverse strand, counting down.
GTGGACATTTGGATTGTTTTAGAGTTTGATTGGCACACAAGTGCTATGAAATTTTGTAAGCAGGCCTTTTTGTAGGTGGTTTCTCTTAGATAAGTTCTCAGGTATGTGGCTGGTGTGTATTGAGCTGTATAAGAAACTGGGAAACTTGCTTCCAAAGTGGCCCTACTGTTTTGAATTGCCCCCAGGGATTTACGAGAGTCCCAGATTTTCTGCATGGGTGTTACTATGGGTGTTACTATGTGCTGTGACAGTGCCTCTTTTTCTGGTGGATCTCTAGGGCTCCTTCTTTGTGAGAAGGTTTCTGTTAGTGAATGAAAAATTAAGTACTGAGTTTCCAAAAATCCAGTGGTGAGTGAGATCCCTTGTAACTCCTAGTCCAGGATGCTTGTGTGAAGGTCCAGCAAGGACAGAGGACTTTGTGGTGCTCTTACCAAGTTTGTTTCAGTACACTGGGCCGGCCTAAAATAATTTTGGCCCCCTTATACAGATTTGTAAAAAAAAATTATAAGGTGTAGTTTACAAGTGAAGACATCTGTTCAGAAGGTACTATTTTGTTTTAATTATTGCATGTTGAGAAAACAACTCTTTTACCCTGGAAAGTGTCAGATGCCCCTCCAGGTTGCTTTCCAGAAGCAAGCTCTATCACGAACGCTGTCAGTATGTACTTTATTTATGCTCATAACCAGCCAGCTTCTGAGAGGGTACCAATATTAATTAGTTTATGGAGTTTCTTTTGGTGACACATATTTCTTTTTTTCCCTATAATCTTACAAACCAGAACTTTCTCTCCCGCATACAGTCTTTTGCTTACTCTTCTCGCTCTATTTAGAACCCCAATGTTCCTGTCTGGGACTGGTCACCTCAAGACTGGCAGGGAGGCCACTGAGCCTTGACTCAGCCAGCCCCGCCCCATCTCCTGTGGAGGAGGTCCCTGCCAGTTAGACCAGCCCAACCCAGGAACACTGAGCAGGGATCCGGGAATCGCTGTATCTGTGAGCGATTGAACGTCCTGCCGTTCCGCTGCTCTGCCTGCCTCACCCGCCCAGTGTAGAGCTGCGTGTAGAACCCTGGTCCAGAGGCAGGAGGGAGGGGGCCTCCGCTCACTGGGCATGGATCCGCCGGCCACGCGCCTCTGAGGCCTGGCGTTCATGGTGAGTCTTATGTGGGTCCGTGGTCCCAGCTTGGCTTCCACCGGTACCTCGGCCTGCCCTTCCAGGCCTGGTTGATCCTGTGCGCGGTATGTACGGGTGTGTGCATATAAGCCCGAATGCAGGTGTGTGTACATCACATGCATCTATCTGTTTTTACCCATTAACCTGAGCTTGCCGGGGACACCGGTGAGGCACCTCCTCTCATGGCCTTCTTTGTGACTGCTGCTCGCAGGATTTTCTTTCAGGATCCAGTGTTGGTACAGAGAGATCGCCCTTCCAGCCCTTATTCACACCTGCTCCTTTTCCAGAGTCAGGTCAGTTTAGGCCAGGGGCCATCTAGAGATGGAATGGTCTTGTTTGAAGGAGTCTGGGGGAACAGTAGACTCAGGACAGACCGCAGCTGGGTTTCTCAGAACTCATGCAGTTTGGTCCATTTCAGTTCCCAGTGCCTGTGTTAACTTTTGTCTTCTTGATGTTTGTAAGTAATTTGACCACTAGAGAAGGTCTCCTGAGAGCTGCTGTTCCCAGTGCCAGCATTCCTGGGAACTTAAGAGAATAATTTCTGGGAGGATACTGTGCTGGGTTAGAGAACAAGAGCCCAGAGAGAAGGAGCCTTCCCAGGTGTTCAGGGCTTTTACCTACCTACGCTGTGGTCAAAGCACCGAGTCACCATCACATCTTCTGGAGGGCTGAGCACCTGTAAAACCTGAATGGGTCACTCCCTCTTCAGATGGCAAAATAGCTCCATGTCCTAGAACAGCAGTCTTCTCCCAGACGCTTGCTACAGACAGCAAGGGGTGAAAACAGCTTTGCTATGCCACACTTGAGTCTTGTTTGTCTTCTCCATAGCTCCATTTAGTACCCTTTTTAGAGAAATGTTGTGGGAAATTGTTTTATAGTAATACAGTGACAACCATGCACCTGACATTTCTGGCATCTCCTTTGGGTACATGTCTCATGCTTACTTGTTCTCATTTCTTCACCCTTAGCAGACAAAGAAACAGCATGGAAGGGAAGATAGTGCTCAGGGAGGCAGTGCTGGTGGGGATGACCCGTCCTGTAGTGCTCCCTGCATACTGCTTGCTGCTGGCAGACCCACCCTCTGCTGTCTCCTGGGTCAGTTTATGCTAGCTCAAGTCCCCTATGAGATGGCCTATTCCTGATATAGGTCCTGAACCTTGGACTTCCATTAGCAGATAGATTCTGCTGCTGAGTCAGAGGCCTGATTGATAGCCCTTTCTTCTTGGTGGACTAATCCAAGAAGCTAGTGGGGGTCTGATTAGATTAACGTCATTCTTGACTATCTTTGTAGTACAATTCTTGTTCTAGGGGTAGTATTGATGGGCCATTTCTCTTGTCTTCCTCCTGGAAAATATTCCTCCATTGCTTCGGATCAGACTTCCTCTCCCTTTCAATACAAATTTTGTCTGTTGCAGGGTGTGTGCGTGCACTTACATGTTATGTGTGTATACTCTGTCTCTTTTTAAAGCAAATTCAGTTGTCTACTGATTTTCTTCTGGTTCTTGGCTCTAGGCAGTCTGCAGATAAGGTCTAACCCACATTCACACAACACTTTACAGCCCTACTGACTCCTCTCCTCCTTTGGGTTGTTCCACTAGCTTTGAGTAGCTGTGTGTTGAGACCATAATGGCTAGGCAAAACAATTTTGACTCAGTATCAGCCCTGATTAAAATGCTCTCGCTAACCCACAGACCAGAATCTATGTCTGAAATAGGCCATCCCATGAAGGAGAGACATGAGCTAGCAGAAACTAACTTAACAGCCAACATAGGGCGGGTCTGCCAAGAACACAGGCAGTATGCATGGGGGCATCCCCACTGGCATTGGGTGTTCTCTTGGTTACTGCTTGTGTTGTCAGAAGGTCTCTCACCCTTATGGCCTCAGGATTAGCTCTTATCTGTCTTTGCTTAAATGGCATAAATGAGATGCTGTCTCTTGTTCTTTCTGGCCCTCTACTTATCGCTTACCCTCCGCATTTCTCATGGTCTGCTCTGTGCAGTGCTTTTGCCTGTACCTACTTTCCTTGCAGAGTGGCCCCTGAAAGGTAGAGGAGTGAGGGTCCCTTAGAGAGTAGGTCCACACGGTCTCTTCACAAATGAGCTTCTTTTTCTTTATGTGGTCGTCTTCTTTCCCCACTAAATTTGCTTTGCTCAGCCCATACCTCTTGATGTTTTTCCTCTGAACTTACTCATTCATCAAACCACACCCCACAGCTTCTCCCATGGTTAGCAGCTGCATTGGCCTGGTCTCATCTTCCCCAGTGAGATCTATTACCAACTGCTCTGTTCAGGGACTTCATCCAGGTACTTATAAATCACTGTCTTGCAAAGTGTTTTTATTTTATTTATTTATTTTTAAATGACCTACACTTAGGCAGTTTGAATCATACAGATAGGCGTAGAATGGAGACAAACTGCTTTTAGTAGGTGTACTTTTTGTTTTGTTTTTAAATTTTCAAGTTACATTTATTTGTCTGTACATATGTGCATATATGTCACAGTGTTTGCTTGCCATATTATGCATGTGGTAGTCAGGAGATAGCTTGTGGGAATTGGCTCTTTCTTTGAACCATGTGGGATCTTGGGATTGAACCTGCTGAGCCTCATGGCTCTTACTGTTTTAAGTCTTTCATGACCTGAACTGTCTTGCAGTAGGACCTTGAAGAATACTGTTCTAAATTCCTCTCTGCTGGGACGATCAGGGTGGGTGAGGCTACAGTTGATTTTCTGGGCAACTTGTTTTACTCTTGGTCTGCAGCACTTTTGATAAGCCCAGAGGTGCAGAGAAGTGTTACTTGACTTAAGACAAAAAGACTTCCTAGTTTGGTTCCTTGCAGGAAAAACTTTTTAGTGGCAGGTTAAATGGACACAGACTCACAGATTTTGCCTGGCATACAAAAAGAGCTCAGTCCATCAGAGAGCAGGCAGCCATCACACTATACTACCCCATTTAACTCTCACCATGGTCTTACCAGTGGCTTCTGTTTATAATGAGGGAGTGGAGGCATGAGATAGTCCAGACTTGCCTAAGGCAGGACTTAGATCTTGGTCTTCTAAACCTTTACTTCTGCTGCATTGTGTATGGCCCTAGTGTTGATGAGTCAGTAGTGAATGCTTTTTCTCAGGCCTTAGAGTGAGTACGGTCTTCTTGTATCTGGAGCTGGTTTGTCTGGTTGTACAGAGAGCTTATTGTGGACATCTCTAGGCGGCTGTAGGAGAACAGCTAGGTTTGGGGCAGGACATATGACGATTCCCAGTGCTGTTCCATTTGTATTTGCAAGTACCATATGGGTTTTGAAAAGGTTCTACCTGGGATTTCAAGTTTGGACAGGCCAGACTCTATCATTTTAATCATGCATCCCTGTGTGATGAAGCATACTATTTGACCCCACTTGGCACTAACTGACTCAGGATTATAGGTTTCTGTCAGAGTTGAAAACTTCACTGAGGCTGAATGCAATGAGATAACTTCCTATGGAGTCCTATCTGTGCATAGATTACATGAGTTAGTGAGAAATGTCCCTAAAGAACCCAGTGCTCAGAGTCTGTTCAATTTACCCATTCTTCACAGAGCAAATCTATAAGTGGGCCTCCATATATCCATTAGGATTGGGGTAGTGGTGGTAGTGGAGGCATCTTTAGACTCTGAGTATTGGTGTGCAGATTAAATCAGCTCTGCTTGTGAGGCCCCTGAAAGTGCTTGGTACATTAGCCTGATCAGCTGCCACTGCCCAGTGTTGTTTCTCAAGTTAGTAAGAAGTGCTTGTTGACAAAACCTGATGTTTTGACCTTGAATTAAGGCATTCCTTTCCATTTGCTTCTGTGTTTGGCTTGCAAACTTTGCTGGACTCCTTGATTGGTTTACAACTGCAGTATTTTCCCTTGCATTATGGAGTCATTTCAGGTCTGAGAGGGAAAAAATGCAATGGTGCATGCAATCCTATCCCTGTGCTGCAGGGGCTGTGCTGACTGCATGGCTTTCTCCCTCTTGTTGGCAGCAACCTGCTCTGATAGTGCTCATGTCTACCTGGTAGCTGTGGGAACCAGGACTGAGAATTCTAAGAACATGCTTTGCTTGGAGTCTTAGCTCCTGGTTAGTGGATCTGTGTTTTGTTTCAAGTCCAACCTGGTTTCATAAGCCTCCCAACCCATGTTTTCTTTTCCAAATTACACATTTGTTTGGGTATAGTCACAAAAGAGGTCTGGCCTCCTTAGGGTGGCAGTGCAGAGGGACCTGCAGCCCCAGGCCTGAACTTTGAACATGCATCATCTTGTCTGTAAGGTGGGGTGATACTAACCATACTGATTGTTAGGGAGGTCAAGTCAGATGGTGTCTGGAGCCACAGCAAATGGAAAGAAGCATCCAGATTCTGGGGGATTGCATTTATGACCTGAGATTACTGGCCTTAACATAAACTGCACTAGACCAGGCTCAGGAGATAGGTAGCATCCAATGGGGTTATTGTTACTAATTCTTGCCAGAATGCCACATGCCTTAGAATCACTGTCAGCACAAAGCTTTGGGTAGATTTCCTATTGTCCTGAAGATATTGACACCTACTTACTGGACTTGGAGCATCCTGCTGCTGGTACTGAGCTGTCACCGCTCAGCCTTGTATAGGGTCTGAAGCCAGTGTCAATCTCTCAGTTCTAGATAGATAGGTACCTGAAAGGGATTTTACCCCTTCTGTGGGACCATTTTGGGGTAAGCAAGGTAGGATCCTAACCCTATGTGCCCCAGTGTACAGAAGCTGTTGTACTTTTTAGAAGCCTCAGCTGGCTTTTGTGGATGAGAGAATAATATTCTAGCTTGAGTCAATAAATCTTCTTCATAGGATAGTGCCACTCTCGTCACCCAGAATGGCACAAATCTGTGGCAATTACACACTTGCTTTCTTTTCAACCAGATTGTCTCCCTTAGGGATGCACCTCACTTGGGATAAACAACCAGAAAATAATATGTTTTGATTTTACAGGGATCCCAAATCATACATTATTTTGGAAGCTGACTCTCCTGAACCCTTCTACTGGGTGTTTGGAATGTGGGTCACCAGGTGTGACTAAGCTCCTGTGGCTGCAGTTTATGAATCAAATTAATGACTCTGTGTATGGAGGTCACTTTTCGATTTCCAGGGCATGGTAGAATTATTGACAGGACATTGTGTAGTGATGGCATAGCAGTGACCATTACAATAGCCATTCATCTCTTACCCAGAAGTACAGAAGACCTGCCACTGAGTGGGAATTCTGGTTAAGGGGCTACAGACCCTTCTAGCTTCATAACCACCTGCAAGGGAAGTATGCAGATCTACCCTAAACATCAGCACAGCAGGGAGATCTTGGGCCCCTTCAGCCTGTGCTTTTCCTTCTCAACAGCAGGGAAGACTTGGAGTTGCACTCATCCTTACAGTGAACTAACTTGGCTACAAGCAGCTCCTTTTTTGATAATCGGAAACTGGCTGGGCCCAGAGTCACCTTGGTGCTTTTGTCCTAGGAATATGAAGACAAGGCTGGAAGACCAAGCAGGCCATCTTCTCCAAAGCAGAATGTGAGGAAGAACCTGGATTTTGAGCCGTTGTCCACCACGGCACTCATCCTTGAGGACAGACCCGCGTGAGTCTGAGGAAGAGCCTTTGTGCTGTCTGCTGTGGGGATGAGGCTAGCTTGCAGGAAAGGGCAGAAGAGTGGCTGGGTCTCTTGTTACCTCTTTGTCAGCCTTCACTCAATGGGACACCAAATGATGACTTTCCAAATGGGAAACTGTCCTGTGTCATAGAAATTTAACCAGGATTTTCCTTTCAGGCAGTATTTGCTTATAGTTTACCATCCAGGTTTACGTTGTGTAGCCATTGTAAGTACAAGGCCAATTTGGGAGAACAAGGAACCCTGCAAGCATTCTCCAAAGTGGTGCTTTGAAGGTACCTTTGTCTGCAGGACACCTCCTAGAGTGGCCTGTGGAGTTTCTTGGGTGGGGCCTTGCTATCCCTGTTGTGTGGTGAGGAGATCATGCTTGGAGATCTTCCTGGAGGAGGAGGTCATAGCTAAACTAATTACTGAATTTACACAGAAAAGTTCTTGAGGAAGAACAACAACAGGCTTTCCAGCACTGGGCTAGGCAATTCCAGGGTCCTGTCCATTTCTGATATTTAAAACTGTGAAGTCAGGCCAGTGAGATGGTCAGTGAGTTAAAGAAAGACACTGGCTGCCAAGCCTGATGACAAGTTTGATTCCTGGCACCTGAATGGTGGAAAGAGACAACTGACTTTTGCAAGTTACCCTCTGAATACACACACACACACACACACACACACACACACACACACACACACAC
>LOJH01021043.1:0-18181 GCA_001685095.1 Ellobius talpinus | reverse complement strand
CTCTCTCTCTCTCTCTCTCTCTGTGTGTGTGTGTGTGTGTGTGTGTGTTTATAATAGGAGAAACTATTCTAGAAGGGAAAAAAGCAGACTCAACTGAACAGGACTGCTGTAGAAACTCCTTCAGCTAGTAGCCTTTAAGTTACCCGCCCCACTTATATTATAAATGCTTATGTAAAGCGCAGTTGCCCTCTCTTCCTGCTGTGGGATTCAGTTGCTGTTCCCCGTTCAAGCAGAGGATTGTGATCTGTGAGTCTACCCCTAAATAAACAACCCTTTATTATACTCAGTTCTGAGCTAGTGTAGGATTTCTTTTTAGCATCCATCTTCACAGGACTATGTGTAATTTTACTATGTGTCACAGAGTATAATAATGCATTGGGTTCAAATAGCAGATTTACACCTGGTACTGGTAAGCCAGCAACATACCCAGGCCTAGGGAAGTCATGGATCTTGGAGAATGCTGACAACCACCTCTTTACTGAGCCAGCATCAATTCAAACAATCTAAACATTTGTCCTCATACCCACAGGTAAATGTAGTTTTGCAACAAACAGAAGTAAGAGAAAACCATAGGCAGTCAAGATGACTCAGTTGGTAAAGGCACTTGTTGCCAGGCCTGTCAGTCTGAGTATCATCCATGAGTACCGCACTGTAAAAGCAGAAAAATAACTCTTCCAAGTTGTTCTATGACTTCTACACATGTACCATGGTGTCCCCCCCCTCTCTCTCTACCTACCTATCTGTCCATCTCTCTGTCTCTCCATGTCTGTTCCTTAAATACTAATTGCAATAAATTTATTATTTTGATAATTTGTCTTATTAGTTTTGAGATTAGAATATAATTACATCATTTCCCCCTCTGTTTCTTATCTCTAAGCCCTTTCATATACCCTCCTTACTCTGAAATTCATGGCCTCTTTTTATGTTAGTTGTTGTTATGTGTGTGTGTATACTTATATATCTCTAAATATAACATTCTTAGCCTGTTGCACCATCACTATTTACGTAGACCTCTGCAGTGTTCTGCTCAGTTAGTTACCATGGCTACCTAGCCAAGGTAATCTTTACTCCAAGGTGGCAGAGAGATGATGATTTTATACCCAGATGAATAAAAGGCATGTTACAACATATTCCTTCAATTAGCCTGTAGCTCACAAGTCCTTGGCCAAGGAAGATTAGTGCTTAAGCCTCTCATTCTGTCTGGACTTTTGGGTGCTACCTACTGTGCATGTGTCTGCTCTAATGCAGAAAAATACATTTTTATTCTTTACACTAAGCCATTGCCACTTTGCACAAAGCTTATTAGTTGATCTTCAGGGGAAGAGAGTGAAATATTCCTTTCATTTCCATGTTGACATAAAATTGTATACATCATTGCTAATAGTCAGTCTTGGGCTAAAGTTCCTTTACATATATAAAACACAAGGGTGATATGGCTCCGTAAGTTATGCTGACTTTAATGACATTGACCTCTAAAGTGATGATAAGAAACTTAGTGCTCGTGGGGTGTGTTTATCAACTGGGCACCTTTAAGATCCCAGGGACTGACCCAGAAGAGGAGGCAGAAAGAATGTGAGAGACAGAGGATGAAAGTGTAACTTCTAGATGTCACGTGGTGACCACAGTCGCTGTACACCTTGTAGTTGTGCCTCCCTGCACAGCATCTACCCAAGCTCTAGCCTCTAGCCAGTTAAAGTTCCAACATAGTCAGGAGAGGTGCTCTTACGGCTGAGGAGCTACTGGCAGGTGGCAGCAGCTATCGAAAGAGGGAGAATTCTTGAAGATGTGGTCACTGGTAGGTTTGCCATGGCTCACTAGATGCACCACACCTATGCACATCTAGGCAGCATGACTGGGATATTGCGGATTATCAACAACACAATAAAGGAAAACATAAACTTGGGAGGGGGATATGTTAGGGGATATGAGGGTCTTGGAAGAGAAGAATGGGGTTGGATATGATCATGTTTTATGTTCTAATGTATAAAATTCTCAAGAATGAGGGAAATGATCAAATATAAGTAAAAAATAAAGTCACTGACCTATATTAATGTCTCCTTGGACTTTGTGATTGTCAACATGAGAATGCTTGACTGGACAATGGACTGCTACTATTTCTTTTTAAACTTTTCTCTTCCCTTCTTTCCTTTCTTAGCTCCCTGCCCCTAGACAGAGTTTTTGAGACAGCAAGTCAGAAGTCAGGAGAGAGATGAATTCCTTCATAAAAACAAATAGTAGCAGTGAAACATCAAATTTGTTTTATATTGTGAGAGAACCTCAGGCTCTTTCCTTCTAGTTTCCTAGTAATTGGATTGGGGAAAGTGGAAAGGAAGGGAGATGCATGATCGCTCTGAATTCTTCATGAATAAGTATATTTTTATTTTACCTTTCTGTGGTGAAATTATATAGGTCTAGAATTTACAGGATCATCTGGGCCAGTCGTAAATGATGTATGAAATGAAAAATTCTCAGGGACATGGCTCTGTAAACACTGTCATGGTAGACCGTTCACAGCTATATTAAATTTAAACAAAGCAAAAATATCTTAGATTTTCTGCCTAAATTATAGAGTTTACTGGCATGCATCATACAAATATGCAGATGCACACACAAACACCCATGCACACACATACTCACACACACATATATACACATGCACTCACACACAAAAATGCATGTATGAATACACACATGCACAAAGACTTGCAAGCACACACACAAATATAAGATAAAGATTTGTTATACATTATTATATTTAACATTTACTTAATAGAAGCAATTATAGGAATGCTTTTCTTAAGATTTCTTTCCCATGCACATCTCATATTCAATAATCAAAATCATAAAATATTTGATATTTCAAAACATAAAGTATAATTTGATCTGTTTATTTACAACAGAAATGAAAATAGATGCAGAAATTAAAATTAAATTAAAAAAATAAAATGAAGGGCTGGGATTATGTCTTAATGGGTAAGTGTACTTGCTGCACGAGCAAGAATATCTGAATTTAAATCCCCATCACATCACTAACAAACAGCTGGGTATGTCATGCATCCCTATAACCATAAGGACGTGGGGGATGGAGACAGAGGATCACTGTGATTTGCTAGTTAACATCCAAGCTCCAGTTTTAAATGAGAAACCCTGACTCTGTGGAGGGGTGGACTGGAATCAAGATCAGCAAAATCTTTTTCTGGCCTCCATATACACATGAGGTTATATACGCATGAGACTGCACCATAAATGTAAAAGTACCATAATGACAATAATGATTATGATGATGTTGGTGATGATAGTGCAATTATATAGTTGTCTATGGAAATGCTTTGATGAGAGCATAGTGTTAGTGAAGTCAAGTCTAAGACATCATTCCTTGCAGGGCCTTTATATGACTTAGCCCTGTAGTTGAGTCAGCCTCAAAGCACACTGTCAGGAATAGGGCAACAGAAGCCTTGCAGTCTCTGGGATCTATTCATCTCCAATACTCACTCAGCTGACTTAGACTTCCTGCCTTTCAGAAGATCATTTCTCTCAACAAAGTTTTAATCTAAGTTCTGGATTCTGCTTAGTCAAATATTTCATGGGCAAAATTCTGTTGTATCTGAAAGAGTGTTGTGTTCCTTTTTTGATAGCCAAATAATTATTTCTGCTATATGTGATACTGTGTTTTAAGGAGGGAAAGAAAAGTTTCCAGAGAAGATACTGAGCCAAATCATCTATGAGTTTAGTGGTTTTATTAATTCCTCCCAGAATGGGCAGTACAATACGGGGATTGGAATAGAGTCTTGGCCCTGCAAGACAGAGCAGAATGTTTTAGAGAATGGGAAGTCTTGCATTATGAGGAAGCAGGATTAGTTAATATGTGCTCAAAGCTGCATGATAGACACAGGGGAGCAGGGCAAATGTGACTTAAGTCATGTGATGGGGCTACTCTTTCTCTAGGTAGGGTATAGCTTGGCTAATGTCTGATTAATAGAACATGGACAGCAGCTACCTTTACTTTTATAATTATATTGTCCATAAACATCAATGATAGAGAGTATTACCCAGTAAATATTACATGTACTGACTATACTCTCTCTCTTACACACACATACAAATACACACATATGCACACACATAATAGCTAAAGTAATAAATACAAAATTATTTTTTGTAGATGACATGAGCCAAAAGGATTAAGACTCTTACAACTCTAAAATATCAATGAAAAATGTCAAAGATGATACATTTAACTACAGACTTTATATCTTCTTGGACTGAAGGAATTAATGTTGCTAATGACTAAACCCAAGTAATTTACAGATTAAATATAAATCTCTACCACATATCTCTACACATAAGATATATTGTATGTATGATTTTTCTACATCAGCTCATCTGTCAAGAGCCACTTTGGTTGTTTATGGACCTTGGGTATCATGTATTATGATACAGAATGAATGATAAACATGCAAAAATTTCCAGAACTAAATTTAATTTTCTGCAGTTATAAACTCAGAAGTGCATATCTTCTATCTTGAAATGATTGTTATATTTTAACTATGCAAGTACTTCCATACTATCTGCTGCAATGGTTGGGTCAATTTATACTTCCACCAATAATGCAGAAGGACACCTTCTTCTCTAGATCTTTACAATTATGTATTGTGATTTGTTCGTTTTATAATCTACAACTAAGAGGTATTCAGTGTTGTGGATTTAATACCAATTTCTGCAATCAGTAGTGGTATGAACATTTCCCACAGATTTACGGGCTATTCATATTTCTACTTCTGAGACATATATTCAGAAGAGGAAGAACAAAGAAATTAAGGCTGTAGAGGGTCAGACGAAGGAGGAAAAAGGCTGGAAAGATGGCTCAGAGGTTAACAAAAAACATTTTCAATGTAAGAATGAAAGATGTGAGATCAGGATTCCCAAACTCACATAATTGTCAAGGGGGCTTGGTAACTCACCCATATTTCCAACCAGGAAGGTCCATAAATGCTTAAAGCTTACTAGGGGAAAGGGCTTATTGAAGCATCCTTCTGGGGCTATTTTTGATTGGTAGGCACTGGTTGCCAGGAGGAGGGGTTCACAACACCCTAGCCTTCCTCATGGAGTTATAGACAGTTATCTACTAAATCAATGGTTCTCAACTGTCCTATGCTGCCACCCTTTAATATACAGTTCCTCATGTTGTGACCACCAACTATATATTATTTTCATTGATGCTACATAGCTGTAATTTTACAGCTGTTATGAATCACAACATAAATGTTTGTGTTTTATGGTCAATTTTTGAGAAGTTTCATGAGATGCTGAGGAGAATACACCTTGGTTTATGTTGTGTATAGTTTCTTACTAACCTGTGCGTACGTGTTCATGTAGGCAGGTGCCATTGTGTGTATGCACGTGTGTAAACTTGAATGTGAAGGCAAAGTCAACATGGCCAATCCTTCTTTTGGTGGTATCTACCTTCCTTTTTTTTTATGACAGACTCTCTCCCTAGCTTGGAACTTCGAAGAAGGTAAATCTGACTGGCATTAAACCCAAAGGATCTACTTGTCCCTGTCTCCCACTGCTGGGATTCCAAGTGTGCTTCACTATTCCCACCATTTTTAATGTGGGTGAAAATTGGGTCTTCCACCTGCAATGCATACCTACTGAGACCCACTGAACCACTTCCCCATTCTTCTTCTGAATATTTAATGTGTGTGTGTGTGTGAGACAGAGAGAAAAAGACAGACAGATAGACAGCCAGAGGCAGAGAGACAGAGACAGAGAAAGATAGAAAGACAGAAAGAGACAGAAATCCACCTACTGTCCATCGACTACATCAGATTATTCTCCAATGTCTGTAACTCACTTGTATTCTTGAATTTTCTTTCTAGCTAGTCCTCTGAAAGTTATAAATTGTGTTTTGTAAATAATTGGCTTCAATTTTATGATTCCATGCAAGACAATTATGCTGGAAAGGATTCACTTCAGTGATACTGATATGCTGGTCTGTCTTTGACCATTGATAAGAATCAGTTGGAGAAATAACCCCATATTGCAACAGGAAGTGGTAATTTGCCATATTCATCATTTTCAGTCTCCTGCAGAGTGCTGTTGCCAGGATTCCTAGATTAATAGGATGAAATTGGAGGCAACTGTAATTACAATGTTCTCATCCCATCCTCCATCATTTTCCCTCTACTTTGTTCCATTGGGCCCCAGGATGGAAGGAAACCTATGGCTCTCCCTGTGTTCTTATTTGCTATCAACTTGATTAATTATGTTTTCTGTTTGTTCCCAATTATAGTTATCTACCTTTCCCATTTGGCAATGTAGATAACAATATGTCTTTGGCTCTTGGCATCTTTTATTTTCATACAGTTGAAAGCTATTTATAGTGTGTAGGCTCTCTAAGGTAGTGAATCACAGGAGAGAGCCTGCCTCATTTTAAATCATGGTGGGAATTACATTAGCATCTAGTAAGGGGTATGACAGCAGGGAAGGGAAAGTCAATCCAGCTGGAAGAATAAATACAGATTTCGATGGTTTGTTTTAGTTGTAAACTTGATACAACTTGGGATCACCTGGGATAAGGGTCTCAATGAGAGATTTTCTCCATCGGGTTGGCCTGTGGGAATATCTATGAACAATTGTCTTGATTGAAAACTGAGGTAGGAAGACTCACCCTGAATGTGAGTGGCATTATTTCCTGGGCTCGACCTTAAACTTTGAAGAGTGAAGAAAACTGATGGAGCAGGAACAAGCTGGCAGTATGCACACATTCATTTCTCTCTGCCGTTGACTGTGGATATGGAGCGACCAGCTGCTCAAGCCCCTGCCCCTGTGACTTCCTGCAATGATGGGCTGTAGCCTGAAATTGTGATCTAAACACCCCCTCATGTTGCATTTGGTCAAGGTAATTTATTGCAGCACCAGATCACAGATTGTAGATCACAGAACTGTAAGACTTGGCACAACAAAATCATGACTAACTTTTTAAGAAAGAGTTCAATATACAGAGGCTTTAAATGGGAACCTGAATAGTGGGGTATTCATTAGTACATGCAGAGGACATAGGCAGAGGCAGAGAAGTGTTTTAAGAGGGGAAAGTCCGGGTCAGTAATAAGCAAGGTGTGTTCTGGGAATAGCTGTGTAGAATCTAGGTTGACACGAGACTTAAGTTTGCTTGGTTTAGAAACATTGCAGAGCATCCCTTGTCTGAAAGCACAGAAAGCCTCTGAACAGGAAGCAACTTGTTGGCTTGCAAGTTTAAAAAATGTTACTGTGATCTCACCAATCACCCTAATTTCTAATGTGCTATTTCAATGATATCAACATAATTTGAGTATAATTTACATAAAATAAATGATATCATTTTAAGGGTACAACAATTTTAGCTTTGAGGCTATGGTGTCTTAGGATGGGAGAAGAGAGACATATAAATCAGTTTGGATTTTTTTAAAATGTCTTTCTGCAACCAACAATAAGTAGTAAGTCTCCATATTTTGGCTGTAGATTTTTGTATGTCTCTATTTCTTTGCTACGTAGCCCACTTCCCCTCATCTGCAGTAGGTCTCTGAACCTGTTACACCACAAAGAATAAAGGAAGTTAGGGCACTCATTGTCACGCAGACAATCAACAGTTTCAGAGAAACCCAGTCCCTATGATGGAAGAAGTATCACCTCAGTCCAATAGAAAAGGTATGGAGGTGGGGGGAATCACCACATAGGACACAGTAAACTCAAACAATCCTTGCATTCCCTTAGAATCAGTAGTATCCTACCTCTTCAGGTCCTTTTTGTATTGATGAAGCCTATAAGTTTGCCAATAATTCACTTTGCATGATGCCGTTTTCCTGTCTTTTAAATATTGAATAGATGGAGAAAAAAAAGCCTACCTGCTATCCAGAATCAGCAAGTTTACCTGCTGAGCCATCTCCCTGGACCAATATTTATTTACA
The DNA here is from genome assembly GCA_001685095.1 of Ellobius talpinus. Classification (NCBI taxonomy): domain Eukaryota; kingdom Metazoa; phylum Chordata; class Mammalia; order Rodentia; family Cricetidae; genus Ellobius; species Ellobius talpinus. Next base: position 10,235 of record LOJH01021043.1, on the reverse strand, counting down.
TGAAAGACAAGACCAAGTAAGTAGAACCCTCTTAAATCACTTAGAAGTAGCAAAAAATGTATAACTTATTTGTAGAATGTTTATGCTGTTATTAAAATTACAAATACAAATGTCCCAGCAACTTCACTGTGTGTATATAAAATATATATTTCAAAGATAAAAGAAAGCATATTTTCACAAAAAGTCTTCTATACCTAATGACAGCAGCAGTTTTATGCATAAAAGGAAGGTTGGAACTAGCCCAAGTAACCATTAGCTGATCAATGGGCAAACTGCTATGCATCCATACCATGAAATAACATTCTGCATTAAAATGAATGAGTTACTGTCAAGTATCACACAGATCAATCAACATTATGCTGAGTGAAAGATACTAGGCAGTAAGGGCACAAACTTTGTAATTTAATTTCTAAGAAGTTTTAAAACATGTAAAACTACTGTATTGTGCTGGGAATCAAAATGATAGTCATATTGAAGGTAGACTTTAAAGTGACTGGGAGATAGTTTCTTAGATGACAGGCTAGATATTTATATACGTTTTTACCACTAGCTGAGTCTAATTATAGTTTAACTATGCAGACTCATATCTCTTAAACCCACTAGTAAGTTGTCAAATGATTAATTGTTTTAAACATTATGATTCATATTATATATTTATGCCAACTGGCACATGGGCTTTATATATTCTACTTGAAGTTATGATTTTAGAAAGAAGAAAAGAGTTTGATAAAAAAAGTTATTGATGTATAGAAGGAGATGGTATAGACACTTTGAGAATCATTTGCTCAATCAGGCTCAAATGAGGAATGTCTCCTATCACCAAGAACAACACCTCTTAGGAATTTAGAGGACAAAATCAGAATATGAAAGAAATAATTTCCTGATATTAGAAGTAGGATTTTTGAAGGTTTAATTTAAAATCTTTAACTGTGCATGCTATGTGCATGTGAATGAAATACAGAGACCAGAAGAGGGCACTGGAGCCCCTAGTGCTAGAGTTATAGGAGGCCATGAGCCAGTCAACAAGGATACTGGGAACTGAGTTAGAACAGTACACTCTACTGAGCACTGAGCCATCGGGTTAGTCCCAGGAATAAAGTCTTACACTTAACAACTAGGCAACAAACAATACCAGTAAGTACAAATATCGATTACTTGGCAATACTATTCACTGTCAAAAAGACTGGAAAGGAAAATCCACATGAGAATTTTCCAATGTCCCCACAGGAGATATTATGATGACACAGTTTTTTCTCCAGGGCCATGAGTTAGCATCAAGCCATGGGAACATGATTCCCAAGACTAGTGTGGGGTCTTTATGTGCAGGCCCTTAGAACAATGTCTTCAGGAAAATGGGAGTCAGGCTGTGGGTATAGAATTTTTTTAGCTAGAACAGGCATTTAGATGTTTAAAATGTATAAAATGTGTGCAATGGCAACCTAGACTAGAGTCACAGATCAATGAGGTAAATCAGTGGGTACGGTACATGAGTCACCAGCTTGACAACCTGAGTTCAATCCAGAGACTGCATAAGTTGGAAGAAGGGACAGAACCAATTCCACATGTGTGAGGAGGGATGCATGTGCTCGCCACCACCATGAACAAACCAAACACAAAATAATAAATAAAATGCAAGCAAGACATTCTAGTCACTACCAAACATGTAATTATGCACACATGGGGGCTTCCACCTCTCTTTCCTTGAATGTTATTTTGTTACAGTTGTGATGGTAAAAAGTAGGTCATTTTCTCTGTTGTCTTTCCTTGTTCCCTTGAGTATTTCATGTCTCAAAACCAATGAATGTTCTGTGTGACACTACAACCCAGAACATAGGAATGCAGTCTTTTAACCGGCATTTAAAACTCACTGGTATTTTATTTACAAGATTTATTTTTGTCTTACACGTATGTTCCTAAGGTCCTTAAAAACATGGCCTCTCCTAGAAATACTACACCTCTGTCTCCAAGATTTATAAATCTGTGGACTTATAATAAATCATTTCAGGGAAATGGGTTGCCTCATAAATGTGCTTGCTATGAAGTCTGATGACTAGAATCCAATCTCTGGGACTCACATGGTAAAAAAGACAATGGACTCCTACATGCTGTCCTCTGACCTCCACTGACACATGCAGCATGTAAGTCCTTCCCTAATGAATAAGTGAGTAAATAAATAAATGTTTAAACAGAAAATGGATTTCTTGATAGCTTACAAAAAACCGAGCAAGTTTATGTATTGTTGTCATAGCATTCTAAATAAATTTAACATCCTACCTTGTTATTCTAACCTACAAAGAGAAAGCTATCCATTTTTCACATAAATTCTTTGATTTGTTTAATTCCTTTTAAACTTTTTAAATATAAAACCTGTGTTTATAACTGAGCTACAAATGAAGAGTTCACTGATCACATGTACAAATATTTTATGATCCTGAAGAATCAAAACCAATCCCTCATGGCCTGTGGGACATGGAGTCCTGTGCTTATACTGTGCTTCTCTCGTGTCCCTTGGCTCCTCCACAGACCCCTCCTCAAAGTTTCTTCCCCTGTGAGCAACTTTGTTCCACTTTTTCAGTCTACAGGTAGTCTAACATAGTCAAGAGAGTCAGCTGTCCCTGACTCTTCCTGGCTCTCAGCATTCAGAGACACAGGAAGTTCTTTTACTTGCATGAGGTCTTTAGGCTCAGGGCCACTTGGATACTGTGCCAGAAGCACTTGAGTGTAAGTGATCGAAATTGCAGGCAACAATGCTGATCATAAATTGTTGTTTAGTTGAGGCATCTCAAAATTCATTGTACTATGGGTTAATGGGAAGCGTTCATTGTAACATATGTGTTCATTGTAACAATAAATGCTTGAGAAAAGTCACATAAGGCAAGATGGGTTTATTCTGGCTCACAGTTTAAGGGTACTGCTTCCACGGTGGGGAATGTAAGACACTGAAGGCAGAAAGCAGCTTGTCCCACGGGATTCACATTCAGGAAGCAGAGAGAGAAGGATACCGCTGATCAGCAGACTGTCTCCTTTTTATTCAGACTGGGAGGATGACAGGATGGTGACACCAACAGTTGGAGAGGGTTTTCCAACCTCAATCCATCTAGAAACGCCTCCGAGACTTGCCTGTTGTCTATTTCTATGGAGACTCTAAATCTTATCAAGTCAAGAATCAATATTTAAGCATCAAAAAGATAAATTACATATACAGACTTAGCAAGTTATATTTAATATATATATATATATGATACATATATATATTTGTGTGTGTATAGATGGATGTAACAACATTTAATGGAAAGGGCTCCATGAATTTGAAAAGGAGCAAGGACAGGTTTATACGAGGGCTTAGAGGAAGGAGAGGAGAGGGAGAATTGATGTAATATATATAATAATCTCACAAACAAAAGAAAAAGGAGAGAAATTTTATATTCCAAGTATTGTAATATGGAGCATTGTGTCTTCCTATTCACTAACCTCAGGACAAGTTTCACCATTCTCTTTGGCTTGTAACCTATTTAAATAGTTTTATTTTCGATGTTTAGATTCTGATTCATCGGTAGTAACTTTAAACTTTAGTAAAGGTCGTCTGGTCATAACATGATCCTTGCAGTCTTGAACATTAAATATCTCTATTTACCTGAAAGAGAACATTATAATATTTGTCCCATCCATAGTCTAACCTGATCCTTTCATCTTTCAAAAGCTTTGGAGCCAGTGAATGTTGTCAGCAGGGAGAGATTCAACAGACCATGCCACTCCCAGAGGAAGTACAAGTAGCTTGCTACTACAGAGAAACATTCTCCTAAGTTGTGTAACCACTTATAAGTGTCCCATGTTCTTGTAAACAGTCCTTGACATATGCTCCTATAAGCAACCCTGATTAACTCAGGGCTCCACCACGTAATCACTTCTTTTGTCTTTCACTGATGTGCTATCTAGAGAATTAAATTGTGTTTTCTCAAGAAAACAAGTTCACCCACCCAGGGCCATGGGATTATTTATATCCTAGACCCATAATATCCCTGGATCAACTGTACCAACTATAGCTATTTCCCTAAAAGTTATGAAGTAGAGGTGAGAAAATTTTCTTCAAAGTATGGAAATTGCTTGAAAATTTTCCAATATAGAATTGTCTGTATTATAAACATTATAAACAACTTCCATGTTCAGATCTTGCTAAAATTCAGAGGCATTTTCCCAGTTATCATAGTAACACATGGTCTTCATAGATTCCAGTGATTTACATAACAGGATGCATTGCCTAGTGACACCTGATACAGTCTGTGTAGTCTGCCTATTTATCTAACAGATGAAACTAATGTTTTGCTTGCTTATGTGCCTATCACCACAACAATAGAATCTGCTTGTAGTCATCTTCCCACCACCTTTCTAACAGATGATCCAATTCTAGACTGTTACGCTGTTGGGAAAAATACATTATAGCTCTCGAAGCAATGCCTTGGGCTATGTATAGCAAGGGAGTTTTATGACAAAAGAATTTCATTGGTATCTCCTACAAAAATGTTAATATCAGTTTAATCTAACAAGAACTGTGAATGACTCCCTCAGGCATTCCTTATGGTTTTCCTTTGTTTCCCTAAAAGATGAAGACAAAGAATGGTCCATCCAAACAACAAATACAGCACAACAAAATATACATACCATCAATAATTCCCAAGTTTAAAAGAAGTAGCATGAGAAATGGTGCATCTGTTTACTTATTAAAAAACGTGTGTGCATTTGGGTGTGTGTTTGTATGTGTGTATGTGAGTGCATCTAGTGATATTTATGATTTGTTGTAGAATGCTATCCTACAAGCAAAGAAATTGTCATGATAATAAAATAAGCTGTTCCTGCTTACAAGAGGCCATTGACAAAGTCTATGGACCATTGGTATTCACTCATAAAAGAAGGTGGGGGTGTCATCATATCATTATCCAAGAGTTTAACCACTACTAGCCATGTCTATGCAATTCTGCCCTAATTGTGCATGGATCTGAGGCCTCCAAAGGTTCTAAAGTATATAGGATGGAGAGGAGTAACTTAAGGGGGGTCCATCTAGGAGGCTATGAAGAAATCATTATTTAGACTGAATTAACTTTCCAGTATGAGAGCCATGAGATCATCAAAGCTCCTGCCAGCAACTTCTGACCCTTACTCTGTAAATAAGATCAATAAAGTCTTTGATTCCCCAGGGTAAACTTTTGTTGAAGTGAAACTTTAACTTGTCCTCAATGCATTAAGGCAAGAATAGACACAGTTTATATCTTCCCAGGAAAGAAATTCTTAGAACATATGAGCATACAGGTGCACAGGCACATATGTGATCATACATGTGGATGTCAGAAGTTGTTGTCTAGTATCTTCCTTGATTATTCCCTACCTTATTTTTGAAATGAGGGTCTCTCACTGGACCAGGAAATCACAGATTTTGCTAGGTTGGATGGCCAATGAGCTCCAAGAACTCTCCCATCTCTGCCTCCCCAGCACTGGAGTTGTAGATATGAATCATCATGTCCAGGTTTACACATGTGCGGGAAGTTGAACACCAATCTTCAGACTTATTGGACTAGAATTTTGCCAACTGAGTCACCTCCTGAGCGTCTGACCTGGGACTTTTTGGTTATTTGGATTTTGTAGGCTAAGCACTAATTTAAGCTGTAGATATTGAAAAAATTTAGTAATGGATCTATTGAAAATAAATTATATTAATCATTTTATGTCAGTTTAGCACCTGCAATGATCTATTGATGGTTAATAATTCATTTTGAGGATTAAAAAGATGGCTCAGTATTCAAGAGTGATTGCTGCCCTAGCAGAGGATGCAGGTTCATTTCCTATCTTCCACATGACAGCTTGCAACTACCTGTAACTTGATGTCTTCTTCGAGACTCTGTGGGTACTTCATACATATGGTACAGCTACATATATACAGGGAAAATACTCATCCATGTAAAATAAAAACTGTGAAAATATTATTTACTGAAAGGAAATTAAGGAGATGATTACAGAATTGTTTTGAAACCCACATCCTCATTTATCTATACTTAAAAGGCATCATCTATTTTCTGAGTATCCTTATCATAAGTGGTCTTCACACAGGAATAGCACATATTCTATTCCCAAGTCTTCTTCCTCAAATGAAGGACAGAAGCTACTCCATGTCTTATTCTTTATTTACAGATTGCAAAGTGCTGATGAGTATGGACACTAATGTAATGCCACATGGAACCTCTTATTGTTTTAGCTCTGGGGGCCTCACTGATAATTTGGTTGAATTGAAAGCTGCTTAGAAAGTTACAGAAGTTACTGTCATCTGTGGATCTCCAACTGAATGTACATATTTGGCTTTTATTTTCAACTGTGAAAAAAAATATCTTCTTTGTTTGTCCTCAGTCTTACCAAGAGTACTCTGTTTTAATATTTATGGTTTGGACTAATTTTTAAATATCATGTGTATGTGTGAAGGGAGGGGTGGATATGTGCATCTGTGAGTGCAGTTGCCTACAGAAGCAAGAAGAGGGCATCATATTTCCCCATAGCTGGAGTTACAAGTAGTTGTGAGCCTTTTGTAGGGGCTGAGTTCCTCTCCAAGAGCAATACATTCCTTTCACTACTTAGCAACCCCTCTAGTAAATATAATTCATAGGATGACAAAAGCCAGTCAATAGTGCTAAGTAATAAACTCCAAGGAATTCATACCTTTCTTCTCATCAGATTGGTCATTGAGTGCATAAAATGATGAAATAAATGCCTTAAAATGTGCTGTTGCTAGATGAAAAGAAGGTTCAGTGATTAAGAACACTATCTACTCTTTCAAAGAAACAAAGATTGATTCCTAGAACCCACTTAGTAGCTCATAATCATTAATAACTCCAGTCCCATGGCATATGGCACCCTCTTCTGCCTTCTGAGAAAACCAGGCATTCATGAAGTACACATATACACATGCAGGCAAAACACTCAAACACAAAATATTTTACATGTGTTTTTGAATAATGTTTAGATTAGTATCACTAAAGATTCTAAGGATCCATTTTTGAAAATCTAATTGAGAAAATAAAGTAGAAAAAGGCAACTTTTTCATAAATAAACTTGAATTTCATAAATTCAAGTTCTATTGTGGTTTGATTATAATTTGTTTTTATTTTGCTTCTCAGAAGCTCTTGATACAGCAGTGATGAAATTATTTCATTGATACTGTAGTTCACCAGCTCTAGATCAGGATTTCATTTTGTGTTTCACACTTATGGTACTTCTCAAATAACCATACAGTTTACTGTCAAATTCATTTATGTGAATTTTAGAAACAATTGTTGATTTTTGGCATAAGCAATGTACAATGATATTGTGAATTGTAGTAAAAAATTAGCAGCTTCTGCAGGAACCTTGGAGCATGGAGTCAGGAGCTGCTGTTCTAGCAATGCTCCTGATAGAACAGGAGGAACAAAGCTGTTACTGTAACAAGCCACAGGTAAAGTGATTGACTCATAAGGAGACAATATCCAGAAAAGTTAGGTGTTTTTTGAGAATTAATTAATTAATTAATTAAATATAAGATGTATTTATCTTATACTTCCAGAATCATGACTACTTACTATTTAATTTAGTTGGCTTCATTTGTGTAAAATTACTAATCACATTTAGTGTAGCAGTCTACCATGTCCTGGGAACAGGAGCAGGCACTTTTTATGCATGTTTTCCACTTCATTATGACATCATGATTTGGATAAAACCAAATATATTTATAGATGCTATGAGGTTTAGAGATGATAACTAGATTTCCCAGACAAGAGCTAGTGATGCTTGGTGACTCAAGCGTATACAGTTCAGGTCTTTAAGATCCACTACTCATACAAGGCTCTCTTGTACACACTAAAAATAATGTAAAAAAGAATTGACCTTTCATTGGTGTTTTAGGTAGTTAAAGTCTGAGCATCACCTACAAATTTAACCCAATAGTTCTTAACCAACTGTGTATACATTTTCTCATCATCTGATGTGTGTTTCACATAACTGTTTCAATTTGCTGGGCAACATTCTAGAGACTGTTCACATTACTATAACCAGAACAGAATAACAGTTGTGCCTTGTGCAGTTGACACCTTTGTAGGAGAAGTTCGCAGTGTTAACTCGACAAAGAAACATAATACAAAATACAAGAGAAGTAGTCAGATTCTATGGAAGCAGGAAAGAGGTTAACAATTTGAACTGGGAAAGGCAACTGAGGAATTAACTTAATGAAGTAGGACCTCACAGAGAAGATATATTTGAATATTCAGTGGGGAAAGAAACCATTGACATTTTCTGGGAAAACGTGTTTCTAGAAGATGGAATAGTAGGAGTTCTGAAAGTAGGGAGATATGGCACATCTGAGGACCAGTGATATAGCAGACTGGCTGCAACAGAGAGAATTAAAAAGAGTCATAGCCAGAGAGGTTACAGCACAATGGGGGTGGGAAGGGGATGTTATTGTGTAGGTCCTTGCTTATACCTGACTTGGCTTTTAAGGACAGCAAAGAATCTTTGCAGAGATGGATTATACAGAGCAATGAAACAATCCAAGAAATTATTAAGGAACATCACTAACAAACCAGAGTAGAGACCAGTGGTAGATTTGATGGTGAAGGATCAAGCAAATGATGGATTCTACATATAACTTGAATGCCCAGTATAAATGATCTGACAGCAGATTTGTTTTAATGTGAGAGGAAAATGAAGAATCACGAATGATTTAAGAGACAGAACAGATGAGTGACTCACCTGCCAGTGGAACTGTACCCCTCCCTGGCTCCAGGACCCTTTCAGAGGCCATTCCTGGATCCTCTGCTGGGCCCTTCCCTCAACCCCAGAAAACATCTGACAAGTAGGCACAGGCCACACAAACCAGAATGGGTGAATGACCTGCATGACAGCTTGACTGCTACAACCCCAGGAATTCTGCTTCCTATAGGCCCACACCACGGTCTAACCTCTCCCACCTGAAATCTCACCAGCCACTGGAAACCTTGGCCATTTAAGCTATAACCAGAGAGACAATAGTAACCAAGGATTAGAATACCAATCCAACAAAGACAAATATATGAATCAACATCTAAACCCATAATCATCCCACATCCAAATGCAGATACCTAATACCAGTATAAGAATACGAACAATAACAGAAATGGCAGTATGTCACCACCAGAACCCAGCTTATCCTAAGACTGCAACACTTGACCATTACAACAGAGCTGAAGCACAAGAAAATATCATTAAAAATAACTATGATGATGATAGAGGTCTTTAAAGAGGAAATGAAAAAAAATGTTTCTTAAAAACTTGAGGAAAAGACAATCAAAAAATTTATGGAAATTTAAATTAAAGAATGTCAAGAAGGAGCATCACTCTGCTCCCAAACTCACCTATCCTCCTGCAACCTCAAGGGAACTCTGAAACACAGCTTGCTAGAATACTGAGGGAACCAAGAGGTGAGTGAGCAGCCACTCGATGGAACACCCCACTCTCTAGGACCTCCATAGTGAGACAAAACACCGGGGCCCTTCCCCAACTACCTTGACTTCTCTAGCCAGCAAGCAGGAGAGTTTCCTGCAGGTAGGCTGCCCCAATATATCACTATCCACAAGACCCCCACAAGCTACTAGTCCTATACCACCCAAAAATGTGCCTATCCTGCTGCAACCTCAGTAAAACTCTGAAACAGAGCTTGCTACATTACTGATGGAGCCAAGAGCTTGATACAACACTGAGGAGACCAAGAAATGGGACCCAAGAGAGTGAACCAGGAGAGAAGACCAAAAGAGCTAGCTTAGAGAGACCTCAGCATCTCCCTGAGATGCTAGAAATAGGAAGAAATTAATAAATACCTCAAAAAACAAGAAAAACAAGAAAAACCAATCAAGCAGTTTAAGCAAAGAGTTCAAGACTTGAAGACTTTAAGAAATAAAGGCAATAAAGAAAACACAAACCAAGGGAATTCTGGATATAGAAAATCTAGAGGAATTACAGAGGCAAGTATAACCAACAGAATATAAGGAAAAGAAGAAAAACTTTCAGGTGTTGAAGATACTATAGAGGAAATAGATTCATTGTTCAAAGAAAACATAAAACCCAACAAATTCTTAACACAAAATATCCAAGAAATCTGGGACACTGTGAAAAGACAAAACCTAAGAATAATAGGTATAGAAGAAGGAGAACTCCAACTCAAAGGCACAGAAAATATATTCAACAAAATC